>CM047810.1:15130331-15345271 GCA_026214975.1 Gentiana macrophylla
ACTACTGGTTAGTAGCTGAGTTTAGGCTTTGGAATCACTCGATTCCGATATAGGTGAACGAGAAATTAATGCCCAAGCGCAGAAAGTAAAATACGTGGGAGTATTAATGAATGTCAGGTATTCATTGTCCCACATAGAGACATTTGGAATACGTGGACCTCACTATTTAAGCAAGAGAGTTTCATGTGGATGTAGACAAGCCCTGGGTGGGCAAGAGAATTTTGTAATGAGGGAGGACTTGGGATGTTGTTTATTCACACGCTACACGCCAACTGTTGCCGCCGCTCGGCTCGCTTCGGGCTTGGCTTGGCCAAATATTAATTTTTTGACCAAATTTAAACAAAAATAATTCTCGAAATACCACAGTGAGCGAGCATCACATTGGAAGGCACCGGCTCGAATCGAGTATATGTCTCGTTTCATGAATGTAAAACTGCTTCAACTTCCAATTCCGAATAGCTTGTACCTTCTCTTTTTTGTCATGTGAAATTTCAACACATATTGTTGTTCATTGCCTCATATTCACTCTATATATTTGCCTCATTACTTAATGAAATATACACGTAATTCTCCTTAGCATTATACAGTAAAATCTGCACTTAATTTTTCAAACATTCACGAAGCTCTAGATAATAAGATCTTATCACTACGGGCGGTCTTTCCTCATTCAAGTGCAAGAACTGAAAGGTAGATTGTTGTATCTTGGGAGACATATGTCATACACCGCAGTGTACATAATCGTGCATTAATGTCTTAAGGACAGAGTTCTTAACTCGCCTTAAATCAATAAGTTTCGCTTTATTTATGCGCTCACAATTTCATTTACTTGATATGCGATTTTGGACTGGTGAATAAAATTATGTTGTTCGATTCATGTGTTTTGTTCTTTCCGCTTATTCAATTGATTGTTCATCAAAATTCAAACGAATCGAATAATTAGTTCCAACATAAAGTTCTATGTTACAAATGATTTGGGCATGCTTTTGAAATTACTGCAGCGCCGCAAACCGTAGAAAAAGTGTGCGTCGCCTAGGCAACCTGCTTTGTCGCTTAATTATTAGGCAATGGTTTCTTTTGCCGCAGATTGTCTGCGATATGTTTAGATATTTCAGCAAGTTAAATGCTCTACATTTTCATGACAGTACGATTGCCCGGAAGTTGTATTTTATGAAGTGATATATAATAAAAGTGGATACATGTATTTTTCAACAGTTTTCATTGTATATTTGTTTATTGCATATTTGCATCGATATTCTGAAAGATTTTTCATTAATTAGCACGCATGACATGGTTTGAACATAATTGTCTTGTTTAAATCCATGATATGAAGATGGAAAATGTGTGGCGCGCGGAGGAAGAAATTAAGTTGTTCATGGTTATGTGGGTAGTTTATGAAGGGAATCAACTATATCGTGAGGGTCCTTAGCAACAGGCTAATTCTTGGATCTGATTGCGCTACGGGATAGTGCAACTTTAGGCTATAACAAAGAGAAAATAAACTTTCATTAATTAGTCTAGATGAATTCAGAAGTGTAATGTACCCTTTCTTAAACATGATTAACAAGTATATGGAAGAAGATTAAATACATATTCATGTATCCATCTCAAAAAAAAAAACTTCACAAAATAGAACAAGAAAACCCTGAAATATCATTAGATGATCTTTCAAAGCTATTAAAATGATGAAATAGAGAATGTTTTATCTGATACAGTAGTAGTTTACTTTTTAATATATATAAGACACGCTTTCGATCTTTCGTTGCCAATTGATATATAGATCCCATATCCAATATTGTTTGATTAGCATACCTGCAGCTGCAACAATTATAAGTGCATGACAGAAACAATTCAAACATATATTACATACATTTGAATATGAATTGAAACAAAGCTCAATTAAAGCACACTGTTTATATAGGTCAATCGACAATCGACAATGTTGTAACCATATACTTTCTTAAAGAAATTGAGGGACAAACTTACCAGGGTGCAAATTTATGAAGCTTTTACTGAATGTCGCCGCTGCCGCCAACACTGCCCCCAGTCACAAACGCCGCCCTCAAACAGCAATCATCGCTGCCTTCCAGAGGTTGCAGATTGGTACGTAAATTGTAGTATGATTTAGAGATCAAAGGGAACAAGAAGGCTGCATTAACATTAATGTTGGCGTGTTGATTCTCCATCACCCCGCCTGCCGCAGCAGTTGCAGTTGTGCTTTTCATCCTGATGGTAGTGGTGGCATGATGATCTGTTTCAACATGAGTTTCTTCCATGGCAGCCGCCATTGAACAACAGCATATCAGCACCACCACAAACACAATTAATGCCCCTGAGTTTTTTTCCCATTTCAATCACCTTAATTTGTGGCTTTCAATTAGCACAACCTAGCCTGCCTCGTTTAAATAACCTTTGTAATATGCTTTTTTCTTGTCGCTTTTGTGAAACATGCATAAAACAGAAGATTTAATTTCCTACTGATTTGTCTTTCTTGCTTTTTGATCATCATGTTTTGTGGAGGAATCAGATTATTATAATTTTCAACCGGCTATTCGGTTAATTTGTCTTTCATGCTTCATCATGTTCTGTGGGGAACTCAGATTATGCATAATATTTAACCGGCTATTCGGTTGGGACGTGTGTTGACTTTCACGCATCTTTTCTTCATTCGATATGCCTGTAACTCTTAACATATATACCTTTTTTAATTATATATATCCTATGCGATGTATCAACGTCAATACAATCCATGAAAACACAGGTGCTGCCCTGTAATTTTTCAAAATAATCAATTATTAAATCATGTCGATTTTACCAACAAATTTCTCTCTGTTTTCTTTAGAAACTTCCAATTTTCTTTATTCTTTTATAATGAAGGAAATATCACTGAGAGTCAAGAAACCGCTGCATGACTCATGCCCCTCCACGCATGGTAACCGCTGTTCAAGCTTCTGAACTGAAACTAATAATATGTCACAATAAGCTGACTGGAAAATAGACTGATAAATTCAACAAAAACACCTGTATTATACATGTGTAAAATAGGCTTATGCTTAAGAAATAGGAACCCTAAATCAAAGTAGAAAAAAATTAGTGTGATTCCTTTTCATTTCACTAAAAACAGCATATTAATGCAGATAACATCAAGTATATATCTTGTCATAAATGAGATTCAAAAATTGTTCAGATTCAAATTCTTTTACGCTGCTTGTATACGCTAAATGAAAATAAACAACCAATTCACCTATATACTCGTAAGGCTTTAATTGAAGGATCTTCCTTCTGTGTTTTGAGTACATCTTCAAAATATCATGAGATACTCGGGGCGCCTTCCCGCCAAAAAAAAAAAAAAATGTATATGAAGTAAACTCGAGGCTAGAATTTAAGTTCTGCTGCTTTTCTTTCCGAATTTCTGGTTCTGCACATCTGTGATGCTTGAAGGAACAACTTCAACCAACTCATCTTCTTGAATATACTCTATGAAGTCATCGACTCGTAAGTGAGTGAGTATCGAGAACAAGTGCATATACCAAAGACGTGAATCAAGAAATGAAACAGAGTAAAGTGAGAGTCTCAATGCATCGTGGCATTTTCATAAGAAAAAAATTTTATGAGGAAAGTTAATTTATTGTTTACAATGTTGTGGATTGTATATGGAAGAATGCATTAGAACACAACACAATCGAGAGTCTCACATGTTACTTTTTGTTGGGACCAACATTTGTTGCGCCTTTTCTTGAAAACATTGAGAGACCAAGTCTCCTTGGCGCCGATGAATTCCGACAATTTGGCCTTTGTAACACCCTGGTGACAAACAATTGGCCTCTTTCTTGTGTATTTATAGTGCATATGTAAGTGAGTGGTTCCATCCTCAAAAGCAACCTATATGTATATAAGACAGCTTCGGGTTGGCATGTTTTGAACTTTGTAATCTGCTAACAACGGCTAAGCATTCATGCAATATGTATATATAATGTATGTTTGTAAATACTAGTGAAATGCACGTGTTCGCACGTGTTATTCTTAAATAAAAGTTTTAAAGTTAAAAATAAAAATAAAAAGGTCTACATGTTTACTTATGAGCTATGTTGTACTCTATCATTGTGCCAACAAATGAGTTTTGGACTTTGGGAGTATCTTGAGAGACTTCTGAGCCAAAAGCTAACCCTCCATTTGTGCCTTTTAGGGATTTTAATTAAGTGGTATACCGTGAAAGACAAGCAAGCGTGAAAAGAGTTGGATTCATCAATATGGTGAAGTTCTTGATGATGATACAACATTGTGATCTTTTGGAGGTTGTTTTGAATTTAGGCTTTGAATCACTCGATTCGATATAGTGAATGAGAAATTAATGCCTAAAGGTAGAGTAAAATATGTGGAGTATTAATGAATGTTGTGTATTCATTGTCCCACATAGGAGACATGGAATACGTGAACTCACTATTTAAGTAGTAGAGTTTCATGTATGATGAAGTGTAACGCCTGCCTCGGACACACCGAGTCCTTATCCGGAAAAGGAACGCTCGGCACATATAAAATAAAAATAAATCCACTTTATACGTAAGCCTCTACTACGCAATGATCAAAAGCAAGCAAACGGAAGCAAAAGACTCGGTATAAAATTTCAAACAATCAAGAATAGAAATGAAATCTAAAATGGAAATGTAACTTATTATCACAAGTGAAAGTACGGAATCCAAACGAAACGTATTTATAATCTCAAAAGAAACGTAACGATACTACAAGTCTCGAAAGACCAAAAGTCTAAATAGTTTAATAAATGAAGAGCTAAATAAATAATGTAAGTCTTCAATGAGGCGCCTTCAAACGCTATCATCGAACTCTCCTCGTAAACAATATCAACTCGTTTGCCTTCTCACCCCAAAACACATAGAAAACATGCATTTGAGGTAAGTACAACGATTTAATAAGAAAGAGAAGCTATGACGACAATTATAATTTATAAAGTAAAGATAATTTAAAGTTTAGTTGATTAAGTGTGACCGACTAATCTAGGGTTCACCCATGTCCATCAACACGAATCGACTCAACTGCTTCTACTTAACTTATCTATGTTACAACCGCACTCAAGGGCACTACGCTGTATCCACTTTTGGGACACTCTTGGCAACATATTGCATTGATCACACCAATATCCACGGAGGTTAGAATAGGTAGGCTCCGGAGAAGTACGACATCTCAAATGGAGTCCCTCCGTGACTTAGGGTTTTTTGACTCACGGAGTTCTTCCACCTTCAGAGGTAGGCATACATCGCGATATAGATCGTGTCTATCCAAGAGAGACATGTTGTTTAATCTTTTACTAGTCAGTACATATTTATTAGGATGGTTAACTAGCCACCTAAGTGTTTTCAATTAATCTCCTCACATTAACTACTCTCCCTGCACCACCTGGACATTAACATTACCTGGCAATTACACAGACAGTGATGAATGCTAATTCATCAAAGCACAAGTCTATCATGCTCTTCCGACGGATCCGAACTTCAACTCCCTTTAAGAGTACATTCGGTGTTTTAACTGAACGAATCAGAAGTTCAATTCAGGCTTGTATAATTTATACCATGTTATCATATCATAAATAAGGGTTTAAAACAATTATAATATGATTATAAAACTCAAAACCAAACTAGAATGATAAAACCGCATACCATGGTAAAAACAGCCGACGCCCGCTTTGTACCCCCATGGACGCCCGCCCACTAAAACCTCGACGCGCCATCCGCCTAAAATAAATTTATCTCCGATCGTACTTCACCTCACGCCCGTCGCTTTATTTCAGACGCCCGTTCAGTTATTAGGTCTCGGACGCCTGTCTGACTAATCCAGACGCCCGTCCGCCTGGGTTTTTCCTAAAACGCTAACACCGCCAAAACTCGATTTCAACCAATTCTAACCTAATTAACATCGCTTTCAGCACAAGAAACGAGGAATATATCTAATCATCCCAAGAATACCTATGATCCTTGATCAATGAAAAACACATCTTTCTTGCAATGGGTTGTGAAACTAATACAATCCATAGTTAGTATATTAGGGTATTTGTAGGTTTAGGGGTGTAGAAACCCAAAACCGAAATCAATTCAAGAAAACAATTAAACAATCGTGACACATTATGCACATGTGTTAATTCCAAATAGGCAATCTTCTTTTATGGCATGGTCAAATGCACATGTGAAATTCCTTAGCGTGCAAACCGGCCGTAAGCTTGAATCAAGAACTCCTAAAGACCATCACGATGATCCTCAAAACTTACAAAGACCTTTGTTAGGTTTTCAAGAAGAGATTCTTCGATCATCTCTTCTTCAACAAAGTCGCCGCCATGGATCTCAAATCGATTCCGCAATAATCAACTAGATCCTGAGTATCTACTGAAGCGTCCGATGACGAGCCCGCCTTCCACAAATGGTTATCCCAAATTTACCTCAATTTTCAATGCATAATTTCCTGCAGATGACACAAAACTCTCGGAAATCCTGCTGCTTTGAACAACAAGTCTCAACTCTTGCAGCCCACTGACAATAATTTAGCTTCAATTGACCACATCCCACTCTTTTTCCAAAAAGTAATCGCCAAAGGTTAAATCATGTCGGCAATGTAGCTAATTTTGAGGCTTTAGTGTGCTCAACAAGATCACCGGATTCTCAACCCATTTGATGAAGGGGACGGCGGCGGGAAGGGCAAAAGGAATCAAGCAGGAGGAGAAGCAAGCGTGGAGGCGAAGAAAGCTGGTGTTGGTTTTTTTTTTTACGGTCATTGCTCAATTGTGTAGAAGGTAAATTAGGAAACTTAGATAAATGCGCCTTATAACTAAATATCTTTTAAGTGTGTCCTAAGTGCCTAATTATACCTAAACTAGTCCTTATAAACAAATACCCAAAATTAATTTGGCAAATTACTTACGGACGACACTTCTCCGTGGGTCTCCTCTTGATCGGAAAATATAAAAACCCCTTTGTGTTAGGAAATCTATGCGAACGCAGCTGAATTCAAAATTTTGATTTCCTTTTACCCAAGATCGACTTTGCATAAGCAACAAGCATAAAAGAAGTAGACAAAAGAATACATTGTTCATCCAATTGATCGACGCTTTGTTCACGGTTGTAGTTTCTCGCACGCCGCCCAAGCATTCGGCCTCTACCGTGATCAACACTTAACACCTCGCTGACTCCCATCATGGATTGCTACCGAAAAACTCTGGTCGCTAGACCGACCTTTTCTCTCTCACAAATCTCTCTAGTAGCTCTCTATTTTTCAAAAGAACTATTAGCTCTTGGAATTGTGATGTACAAAAGAAATAGCCAACCACTTGCTTATATAGGTGTCACGCGCTTCATGTCTCCTATTCACAATAGAAAAGCTTCTCAGTGTAGATTAAGGAGAAAGAAAACATTTTCCTAATAAAATATGGAAATATCTTTTATTGAATTATCTCATTTAATTTAATATCCTATATTAAATATTTCAAGATATCACAATAACTTATATTGACTATATTTATCTTGTTACCATAAATCTATTTTTTCAAAATCAATTAATATCAAATATTAATATTATGATAATCTTATTAATTAAATTGCACAACTCAAATGTATCCTATACACCCAAGATTTGGCATCCGAATATTCTTTAATTAATATAATACTATGATTAATTAATTTGTAAAATCCATGTATCAATATACACAATAAATTTACACACATACATTATGTGTGTATTTAATCAATCAACATAATTAATATCTTGTATTATATTTATTCATAAGAAAAAAAAATTATGAGGAAAGTTAATTTATTGTTTACAATGTTGTGGATTGTATATGGCAGAATGCATTAGGAACACAACACAATCAGAGTCTCACCTGTTACTTTTTGTTAGACCGAACATTTGTTGCAGCCTTTTTTCTTGCAAACATTGAGAGACAAGTCTCCTGGGCGCTGATGAATTCCGACAATTTGGCCTTTGTAAACTTCGACACCTGGGCCGACAAACGTACAGTTGGCCTCTTTCTTGTATACTGCATAGTGCATATGAAGAAGTAGTTCCATCCTCAAAAGCAACCTATATGTATATAAGACAGTTTCGTTTGGCATGTTTTGAACTTTGTAATCTGCTAACAACGAAGCAAGCATTCATGCAATATATGTATATATACGTATGTTTGTAAATATGTATACATTCATCTATTCACCGAGTTGTCCATGTATATGTAATGTATGTATGTACGTACGTGTACAGTAAGAACAAAGGACTAAAGCATTTTGAGGTAGATGATTACCAGGGATCCCATTTCACGCGTGGTTATATCACCAGCCCATGGTCCATAGCTATCAAAAATAGTGTTGAGGATAGCAGTACCACGGGAAGCTGTCAAAACCGCATTCCTCAATCCAATAAGGCCTCGAGTTGGCATCTTATACTTCACAAAAACGGTGCCTTCAGATCTGGTGAGCAAATGAAGTTCAGATTCTATGCTAAATGGTTGCACAAGCTAAAAGATCATTATAACACAAAAGAACACAAATAGATCATAAACATAAAGCATGTCTGATACGGGAAACCTAAATTTCACGTACACATTGAAACGATCTAGAATTATCACGATTTTTGGCTCCTCAACCCTCAAGAAACCTGTTCTTGAAAACCTTGGAATTGATCAAAACCCCTTGGAGACCTGCCCAAGAAACCTTGATTTGTGAACGTTCAAGAATTGCCAATTCTTGAATTTGATGTTCAAGATTAAGTTTATACGTAAACTTAAAAAAAAACGCAATTTTTTTTTGCTAATGCAAAGAAGAAATTTTATATAATTCTAAATAATTGTGTGTTTTAAAAAGAGTCTCATATGCCTTTATTTATAGGCTTACAACTAGAGAAAAGAAAAACCAAATTCCGATGTGGGACAAATTGGCGCCACACTTTATTAAAAATAAACTAAATAAATTCATAAAAAAAACTCTCAATATGCGCCTAACCACATCCATCAAAGAACAATCACCAATATTGACTTCACAACCAACCTCTCTCTCGTGAGCATCATCGAATGCCTGCATAACCAGTGTAGATAAAGCTTCATCTCTCTCTTGCGTTGCAATCTGTTAGCGGTCCATCTCTAATTAGCAAAGGATCCTTAGCCTGAATCGGTGATATAAGATCATGATGTGTGACTGTGGTAACGGCCTCGAACTCACATCATTCCTCCTAATGAGAAGGATCTCGTCTCGAGATCATAAGGATTATCAAACAAAGACAACTCGTCGGGCCGGAAAAGGAGATAGATCAAAGAACATTCACTCAGTAGAGACACCCCCAATCGGGAGGTAGATCAATCACGTAAGCGCTGGGGTTAATTCGCTTCAAAAGATTTGAACGGTCCATCACCTCTGTGATGCAAACTTTGGTCTTCCTCCCGTAAGGGAAACGCTCTTTCCTCATATATAGCCACACGTAATCTCCTGGCTCGAAAATCACGGGCTTTCGGCCTCGATTAGCTTGCTTTACATATCTAGCGATCGCTTCTTCGACATGTTTCCTGGCTTTCGATGCATATCCTTGACCATAGCAGCTTTTCTTCTCACCATCCAAACTAGTAATTTCTCCAAGGGCAAAGGCAATAGATCAATAGAGCATTTGGATTAAATCCATAAACAAGCCTCAAAAGGGGGAATACTTAGTCATGGAGTGTGTAGCACGGTTATAAGCAAATTCAACAAAAGGCAAGCATGATTCCCAATTTTTCAGTTCTTCTCGCACAATCACACGCAATAATTGACCCAAAACACGATTCACAACTTCGATCACCACCATCGCTTTGTGGGTGATATGCGAGAGAAAATAGTAAATGCGTGCCTAGCCTCATCCACAAATATCTCCAAAAGTGACTCGACAAACTTAACATCCCTATCACTAACAATAGACTTAGGCACCCTATGCAACCGCATAATTTCTTTCAAGAATAAATCAAGAATGTATGAAGCATCATTAGTTTTATTGCATGGCAAAAGTGCGCCATTTTAGAAAATCTATCCACGACTACAAATATGGAATCCTTACCACTTTTAGAACGTGGAAGTCCTAGCACAAAGTCCATGGAAAGATCAGTCCGGGGGGAATAAGGAATGGGAAGCGGAATGTAAAGACAATGAGGCATAGACTTAGATTTAGCACGCTTTACACGCAATACATGACTCACAAAATTTCGAACATCCTCACAGGCATATGTGGCCAATAAAAGTGTGTGCTCAACATGTCAAGTGTCTTTGTAACACCAAAATGACCCATCAAGCCCCAAAGATGCGACTCTTTAACAAGACAATCACGAATTGAACATCTGAATACACACACGGTTTTCCTTATAGAGGAACCTCGTCAAGATATAAAACTTGCCATCTAACTTGTACAATTCATCAGCTTATAGCATGTAGGCATTTCTTAAAGATCTCATGGAAATCTTGATCAAACAAGTAAAGGTCCTTAATATGCTCAAAACCGAATAACTTAGTCTCATGTGAGTAATCAAAGTGTATCTCCTAGACAATGCATCGCCACGGTATTTTCTTGACCTTTCTTGTATTTAATCACATATGGAAATGTTTCAATAAACTCAATCCACCTAATATGTCTAGCATGCAATTTATTCTCGACTTTTAAGTACTTTGAGAGACTCATGATCAAGATGAATAACAAACTCCCGAGGTCTAAGGTAATGTCGCAGACTTGCAAACATCTTACTAAGGCATACGCTTCCTTATCATAGGTGGCATAGTTCAAAACAAATTTTTTAAATTTTCACTAAAATAAGCAATAGTCTCCGCCTTCTTGAATAAGAACACCCCAATTCCTACACCCGGCATCACATTCAAGTTCAAATGTTTTATCAAAATCAGTAATGCAAGAATAAAATAAATCAACTTAGATTTTAAAGTTTCACCAAAACTTGTTCGATAAAACTTGTTTTATATTTATTTTACCGAACACCCCAAGTATAAGGATCGTAGTATAGGGTGTTACCGAGTCGCCCTAAGGAATCGTACAATTATCGGATTCAAATATAGCTCATTATAAATAATGTCACAACTTATTAACTAAAATTAAATTTTATACTAATTATGATCTAAAAGGCAATGAACAAGAATTATGAACAAGAATGTAAAATTTATGCGAAAAATAAGGATTAACAACTAGGGTTTCTAACACTAATTAACTAACTGTACGTAGCAATTAACGATTGTTACGAACGATTTCGGTTTATCAAAGATTTAAAAGAACGGTAAAACAACAAGGATCCACCACACAACAATCACGCAACCACTTTTATGATCCAAATACGATTTATTGGTATGATCAATCTCAAATCGACTAAATTCCTTTAAATCAATTTCTAGGATTCGCTTTCTTTTCCAAGCAAAACAAATTAACATTCATAACAAGATCATAAATTTGTTCCCAAATTAAACAACCCAATTAACAACAAGTGATTCCTCAAATTATCATTAACTTACAGATCGATTGAAAAGCTCTACTATTGAATCATATTTCCATATAAATTCAAAGCAAAATATGGTTTCATTGACATTCCTATCTAATAAAACACTTAACAATTAATCCAAGATTCAATCGATAAATAAAACAATATTTGAAATCATAAATAAAAAATAAACTAACGATTCATGGTTGTGATGACGCTGTGTGGTTTCATCCCGCTGTTCTACCACTATGCTGTGCTTTAGCCAATAACCATGATGATAACCATGAGTATTGGAGAGGAAATCATCCCTTTTTTTTGTTTGTTTGAAGATGCGCCGTGATTCCTGCAAAAAGCGCGGCTGCCATGAATGTGCGATATGATGTGTCTCAGATTAGGGTTCCTCTCACAACTGAATTTATAGGAGTTTGAGGCGGTGGCTCAAGGTCGGTCATCCTCAGATCAAATTTCGCCTTGCAACTTCTAAAATTCATATCTTGAGTTGTAGACTCCAAAAATTATGATCCGAATGTCATAAAAAAGCTCTCGAAAACTCTACAACTTTCATTAAGGACTCTTCTTCGTAAAACGCCTTTTGATTAGCCCGTTGTATTACGAGTATATTTCGATCATTCTTGAATAAGAACACCCCAATTCCTACACCCAAGCATCACATCAAGTTCAAATGTTTTATCAAAATCAGGTAATGCAAGAATAGGGGCTGAAATCAACTTAGATTTTAAAGTTTCAAAGGACTCCCTTTGTTTTGGACCCCATTGAAATGGAGCATTCTTCTTGATTAGATCATTCAAGGGTGCGACAATGGTGCTGAAGTACGGCTCGAATCTTCTGTAAAATCCTGCTAATCCGTGAAAACTCCTCACTTCGGAAGCATTCTTTGGCTCGGGCCATTCTTCAATTGCTTTTACTTTATCTTTGTCAACTTCAATGCCCTGCGAACTCTCAACGAAACCCAAAAACACAACCTCTCCATGCAAAAGAACACTTTTTAAGGTTAGCGATAATCCTGGGCTTGTCTAAGAGCACTTGCATTAGAATCAGAAAAAGTGGTAAATCAGATATACACTCCGCATCCAACTAAAATGTGCCGATCGTAATCAGATACATGATCTCTATTCAACAGATTCTCGATAAAATTGGACATCATACTTATATATCTACCGTAATCAATTTTTACAGATTCAAGTTTTTGCTATTTCTACATTATATATATATATATATATATATATATATATATATATATATATATATATATATATATATATATATATATATTTTTTTTTTTTTTTCTAGTCACAAAAATGCTTTCTACAAATATTTCATTAATAAGATCTTCTATACATATTTTGAATGTCCATACAAGGTAATATTTATCACTATAATAATAGACAATAAATTATTTATATGTGTATTTGTTTTTATAAATATGTCATAATTATTTTGGTTTACGCTACTTTTATTATTGTAGTATGGTAGAGATTCCGCATGTATGACTATGTGTAGAGATTCAGAAATGATGTTGAGTCTCAGAAAGTAGAGACTCTATTCGTAGACACTCGATGCAAGTGCTCTAAGGGCATCCAAAATGTACTCTAACATGATCAACATGTGAATCGAGATCTGACTATAAATGAGTATGTCATCGAAATACACGACAACAAAGTGACCTATGAACTCCCTAAGCACTTCATTCATCAAGCGCATAAATGTAGCAGGGGGCATTAGTGAGGCCAAATGGCATGACTAGCCACTCATATAATCCATATTTGGTTTTAAAAGTCGCTTTCCATTCATCTCCGGCCTAATTCTAACTTGGTGATAGCCTGATTTTAAATCAATTTTAGTGAAGTATTTACTACCCTTAAGCATATCAAGCATATCATCTAATCTAGAATAGGATGGCGATATTTTACCGTTATTTCATTAATTGCTCAGCCTCAGTACATCCTCCATTCAACTGCTTTTCTTTGGCACCACAATGACTGGTACGGCACAAGGTGACATAGACTTCCTAATCTTCTCAAGCTACAAAGAACTCTTGCACTCTGCCTTTCTATCTCGCCAGCCTCTTCCGGGTTGGCCCTATAAGTCAAGCGGTTGGGCAAAGACAAAGACACTGGATGAAATCAACTGTGCTCTATTCCTCAAGTGGCGGCAATCCTTTCCTGCTTCCTCCTCCGGGAAGAGATCTCGCATATTCTCGCAAAATGTATATAAAAACACTTGGAACCCCGGTTAGCTCGGGATATAGAAAGTAAACAAGGGGAAGCGGATAAGTGAGTGTGTGCTATCATCAAAGACAAGTGGAGATTCCTTGTAGACAAAGACAAATAAAACCTTACCATCAACAACATGATTCTCAGAATCGATTTGTGCTTTACACGCTTTACTGGTCCTAACTTAATGACATCAATGTCAAGGTTCTTAGGAACCGTGAGGTTTTCTCTCGGCTACCCTTTAGCCACGGGTTTGGAGGGTCTTATGGCCTTGTCGCCCACGGTCAGGAGGTTTTGCCACGGCTTTGGTGGTCTTGCTCTCTCGAGCTTTCTTCTTCGCTTGTTCCCTAATTTCTCGAACATCCTTTGATCTTTATGAATTTCTTGAGGAGATAGGGGAAAAAGTGTAACTTTCTTACCATTGTGAGAGAAGGAATATCTATTTAAGCGACCATCAAAAGAAACAGATTTGTCAAACTGCCATGGCCTGCCATTCTAGTAAAAGATGAGAGACATGCATAGGCACAACATCACAAACGATCAGATCCTCATACTTAGGTGTGGTGAAGGTAACCTTGCATAGCTTCAGAACTTTTAAGTCGCCTCTCATTTAACCATTGTAAATTATAAGGGCGTGGGTGTGCTTCCGTGGGTAAATTCAGATTTTGAACACACTCAAGGCTAACAACATTCGTGGCAACTACTGTAATCAACAATCAAACTACATAGTTTACCTTTGATTAAGCACCTCGCTTGAAAAATATTATCCCGCTGATCAACTAGTTCATCAGTTTGACGGTCGTGATGCAATGCTTTCATGGAAACAAGAGACTTACCACATGGAGCATATTCCCCAACATCGAATTGCTCCTCCTCTTCATAATCATCATTCTCCTGCCCTCTTCGCACTATTCGCCTTCTTCATAGACCGGGTCAACAGCTAAGCCGATTCCTTATCAATGTACAAACCTTCTTTGCGCATTTGGCCTTCTTATTACCACACTCATTAGCTTTATGACCTATCCCATGGCATTTAAAACACTTAATAACAGATGGTCTTCCTTCAAATCCGGGCGCTTTAGACTTACCCTTGTCGTCGATTTGAGGTTTATCCTTGTTTTGCATCGGCGTAGAAGAGTCATTAATAACAATACCACGCTTAAAGAAAGGTTTATTACCATTGTTGCGGGGTTGGGAAGAGTTGAACCGATTGGGTGCCTGGAGTTACCTTTGGCCGAACTCCATCTCTTAGATTTGAGTTGCTCCTCTTTAGTTTGAGCTTGCAAGGAACACATCTTCAAAAGTGTCCAATCTCATGAGTTCTATAGCATCAAAGAATATCATACCTCAAAGCACTAAGAAACTCGCGTGCATGGTATACCTCGGGTTCATTAGTATCCGTTCTAAGCATAAGCTTCTCAAGTGTATCTCTTAATTCGCGACGGATTTATCCCTCGAGATAAATTTTTGCAACATCTTCACTTGATCCTCATGTAAGAGGAAGGACCCATCGCTTATGCATTTCCTCTTTAAGTATCTCCTACTAATTAATTTCAGATTTTCTTTGTCTCCTCGCGCTTTTCATTAGTACTAGATAGCCATAATAAGGGAAGTTCATCAAATTCAATAGTGGCTAAGTGTACCTTTGCCTGTCACAAAGCAATGCGGCAGCTTGAAAACCCTTTCACATTTAGCTACCCAAACAAAATAGTCATTCGGATCAAGAGTACCTTTGAATGGGGAATTTTAGTTTGATACCTCTAACATCATCTCAGTAGCTTCGCTATCACCGATATCATCTTGGTCAAACCTAAGTTGACGCTGCCTCCTCTAGTTGGTTGTCGCCATTTCCTCATCGTTATCCGAGATCTTCTCCTCAACTTCAAACCCAAAATTTTCATGTACTTGCCAAGTATCCTCTCTCCTAGTGGTCTTATAGGCACGCTGCCCCTCGATCGCACCTCCTCTACCCCTACGGTTTGGGATGGTAGTAGCGCTGTTCGCCCCTCGCCAAAGTTAGGTTGCCTGGCTTGGGCATTTACGGCAAGGGCTTCAAGTCCGCCACCATGGTCGCGCTTGATCCATTTTAGCGGCTTGTTGTTTATGTCCTTCCCAGTAGTGCCCGAATGGTAGCCTCCTCGCCAACAATCCATCGTGTCACATTCCCATTCGCTGGATGGGATCCATCTCCTCGGTTGGACTCGCCATCACTACTACACTAACAAACACAAGTAGTAGAGAAAATAAAAAGGAAAGAACTTGAAATCCACTAACCTGGAGAGATGTATTTGATCTCAAAGTGATCCTTCAGCTTTCAAGATTCTCGTAGTAGTGCTCCCCGAGGTTTTGCAATTTCCAAAGTATTAAGAACAAGTGTCCTTCGAATGTCGAAGCCCAAGGTAAAAAAAAAGGGCTGGTGGTTTTTCTAAGAATAGGATGCTAAGAACAATGGTTTGGGGAACATAGCCACCAAACTACTTAAATTAAACCACACTCAATTCAGTTTGTTAAGATTTTTAATCCAAGAATTCCGTTTGTAGTACTCGTAAAATTAAAAATCAGATTCAAATGATGAATTCAAGATCACAACAATATAGCAAATTCAACCTGTTCTTTCAATAATTTTCAATTACTAAAATGAACCTTAAGAGATTTCCTTTGTCATGGTGATATTTGATTTTTTTTTTTGAACAATTCACCGAGCATAACACCTCTAGTAAGTTGAGAATGAGATTTCTGGCTGGCAGTGGCTAAATCGAACCAAGCACACTGAGCATAACACCTCAAAATTTGAAATTGTTACCGGAGATTTCTGGCTGGCAGTGGTTATTTTATTTTTTTGTCAATATAGACCACTGAGCATAACACCTCAAATAACGATTCCTTTTTTCTTTTTCACACTATAAGTGGTTCTTCCTAGAAGACTCTTGAAATCAGATTGCTAAGCCTATTATTATGTTCTTGTTTAACGTTTTAAAATCTATTTTTAAAATTGCAAGAACACAACTCGAAAATTCACGGATGCAAATATCCAAACAAACAACCTTAGAACGTATGCTTTAACTTATGTATTCGAGGCTCAGATCACAAACGCAATGTTGGGTAAAGGGAGGAAGACACGCAGACTCACAAAAGGGATGTGACAAAACAATAAAAATAAAAAATAAATTACTTATGAAATTATATATATATATATTTTTTTTTTTGTAATCATGTGGACCAAAACAAATAAAAACAAATAAAAAAATAAAATGAAACAAAATTAGGACAATTTAATTAAGACCATTTAGGTCAAAGAAAGCGGCTGGTCAATAAATTGCAAAAGGCCGCAATTTGCAAAAGTTGGTTTTTTTTTTTTTTTTTTTTTTTTTTTTGATCAATGATAGACGCCCACAGCAAGAACAACTAAGACCAAAATTTTTTTTTTTTAAACAAAACACGACGGAAACAAAAACTGTGTACCTGGGAGGCCTGGATTTGCGACGGACAAGAAGGAGGACGGGGGTATGCCGTGAGATCGCCGGCTTCAAAGAGAAGAGATGATCCTAGGGCTAGCAGCAACACGCGGCGGTGTGGCTGACGTGATAATTCAACCTGGCTCCGATACCAATTGATACGGGAAACCTAAATTTCACGTACACGTTGAAACGATCTAGAATTATCACGATTTTTGGCTCTCAACCTCAAGAAACCTCCATTCTTGAAAACCTTGGAATTGATCAAAACCCCTTGAGACCTCGCCCAAGAAACCTTGATTTGTGAACGTTCAAGAATTGCCAATTCTTGAATTTGATGTTCAAGATTAAGTTTATACGTAAACTTAAAAAAAACGCAATTTTTTTTTGCTAATGCAAAGAAGAAATTTTATATAATTCTAAATAATTGTGTGTTTTAAAAAGAGTCTCATATGCCTTTATTTATAGGCTTACAACTAGAGAAAAGAAAAACCAAATTCCGATGTGGGACAAATTGGCGCCACACTTTATTAAAAATAAACTAAATAAATTCATAAAAAAAACTTTCAATATGCGCCTAACCACATCCATCAAAGAACAATCACCAATATTGACTTCTCACAACCAACCTCTCCCGTGAGCATCATCGAATGCCTGTGATAACCAAAGTAGATAAAGCATCATCTCTCTTCTTGCGTTGCAATCTGGTTAGCGGTCCATCTCTAATTAGCAAAGGATCCTTAGCCTGAATCGGTGATATAAGATCATGATGTGTGACTGGTGGTAACGGTTCTGAACTCACATCAATGTCACTTACCCAATTCCTTGCATATCAATCATCTGGCCACGCCTTTTACCAAGCAGCTCGACAACAGAACCCATGTATTCTTCCTTCACCTCCACTGTGGCAATCTGCAAATGCATAAGAAAATTTTCTTGGGGAACAAACCAAAACGATTACAGAATAACCCGTATATTCTTTCTCCAGATGAGTGAAAATGCAAAAGTATCCCATACAAAAGAAGCCAGATGTTTTTACCTCAAAAGGTTCCAGCAATTTGTCATTACTCTTTTATTGATCACTTTGGGAGGTCCCACCATGAATTCATACCCTTCTCTTCGCCTGCAAAATAACGAAAATCGCTTTGTTACAAAAAGATAGGTGAACACGTGTCAAGACTTCAGATTTCTGTCTTACATATTTTCTATTAATATGGTAATGTGCAAGGTTCCGCGTCCACTGACAATAAACGTGTCAGCAGTTTCACCATCCTCAACCTTCATTGCCAAATTCCGCTCAAGCTCACGATAGAGACGATCTCTTAAATTTCTACTTGTGACATATTTTCCCTGAGTACAACCAATGACAATTTGATTTAGCAAGTATATATAAATTATTTTCGTGCAATAAATGCAAATGACAAGACCACCATGTAATAAGTAAATTACTAGAGAATATAAGGGGAAAGATCCGAAAAGCATATTCAAGTTTTAATCACTTCTCTACCAATCCTTCCCCAATCTTCATCAAATAGAAGCGTCTTTAGTAGCACCACAAGGGAAACAATTGACTGTTTAAAAGTGGATTTGAGACCATAGACCTCATATGACACTAAATCAGGAAAACAAATCATACCTCACGACCCACAAAGGGTGAAGTGTTGATTGAGAAAGCCATTTTAACTGTAGGCTCTTCAATCTTTATGGATGGCAATGGCTTGCCAGAATTTCTGTCTGCGATGGTCTCTCCAATCTGAGTAAAATATCCATTGGTTAGGTCAGAAAAGTTGGCAAGAAAATCATGCGGAATGGGGAATAAATGGCTAAGTAGTTTAAACCTGAACATCATCAATTCCACAGACAGCACAAATATCGCCAGCTTCCACGGTATCCGCTGGGACTCTATTGAATTTCTCATACACAAATAATTCACTTATTTTTGCAAATCTGCAGGCATCATCTGAAGTGCATATCTGAAATTGTTAGGATTTAGGACCCTCAGGGATCAATGCGGATAACAGATTGCAATAATCAAGATGTAAACGAGAAAGCATAAATCAAACAAGAAACAATAACACAGGATTTAACGTGGTTTCCGGCAAATGCCGACTACTCCACGGGCAGAAAGAGGAGAATATATTATCACTGGAGATTTTCACAGGACTCTGCTTCGCTTTTCTACAAACACGCAAATGTTCTAGGTTACAATAGATGTGTATTTATAGCAATAAAAAACTAGACCTAGCCGCCATAAAGACATACTAGCAGAATGACTAAAATACCCCAGATGTGGACCCCAGCTCCAGCTGTTATCCACCAGACGAAACTCAGCCCAAAAACTGACTTTCTCAGAAAACTCTCTTGTAATCAACAAACACATATGTAGAATCCACTAAAACTCAGTTTCCACTAAAACTCAGTTTCCACCAAAACTCGCCCCCACCTAAAACTCAGCTTCTAAAACTCGGCCTCCAAAACTCAGCTTTTCTCCAAAACTCAGCTTTTCCCAAAACTCAGCTTTTCTCCAAAAAACTCAGCTTTTCCCAAAACTCAGATTTTCTCTAAAACTCAGCTTTTCTCAAAACTCAGCTTTATTTCACAAAACTCAGTTTCAGTTTTCAGATTAGTTCTACTAGTTTTAGAGATCAAGTCACAAAACTTAACAAATCTCCACCTTGACTTGAACTCTCATTCGACGTCACCAGATTGCATAATTCAGATGTACTTGTACCAGATGCATTCGTCAATGCCACGATGTACTTGTACCAGACTTCTCCATCTTCTTCAGACTTGATTGAGTTGAGAACAGATGTGATCAACTTGATCACCAGACAAGATGTGACTACCAGATTCAGATGTAATCACCTCAGTTGAGCACACTCAGCTGAGTTCTTCAGATTCAACTTCAGCCAAACAGATTGTAGATTCAGTTTCAGATTCCGAGTTGACCAGATGTGAACACAACTGACTCCAAGTTAGACTTCTCCAGATAAGACTTAACTCCAAATGAGAACTCCAGCTCAGACATGTTCACCAAATGCTTAGCTGACTTCACTCAGCCAAACATATCAGATTTGTCTTACTCAACTGACTTTACTCAGTTGAGGCTTCTAGACACAGATGCAACTGGGCACAGACATGTTCAATGAGACTCAAGCAGATGCCACTCCACCGACAGATGGACTCACTGACTTTATTCATTTTACTTACTTACGATTTGAACACTCTACTCTACAAAACTGACTACTCAAACAGCTTGTACTAGATCAGCTGACTTACTCAGCCAATCTCATATTTTGGTTCCACTCAGATACAACTCTTGATTCTTCAGTTCGGATGCACAACTAAGTGCCGACTACCGTTGGATCGTTCTCACCGAGTGAGTTACGCAAAAACTCAACCGAGTATGGACTCAAGCTCCACCGCTCGTCAACACTCCAGATTCAAATTCGCACTGATTTGCATCGAGCCTTTGGAATCATCCTTCTTGAAAGTCTTCTTTCTAGGATTTCCATTCCTTTGCAATCGCTACTAGCAATTAAACCGTAAGCCTGATTGTCCGTCCCTCGTATAACCGAATTATGCCTCGGCTCTACGATTATGGAGAGATGCTCTAACATCCTCCAATGACACTTTATCTCTCCCAACAAGAAAAGATCGCACAAAATTCTCATATGATCTTGGCAAAGGATACCAACAAAATTAGAGCCGCATCAT
This sequence comes from Gentiana macrophylla, assembly GCA_026214975.1. Taxonomy (NCBI): domain Eukaryota; kingdom Viridiplantae; phylum Streptophyta; class Magnoliopsida; order Gentianales; family Gentianaceae; genus Gentiana; species Gentiana macrophylla. The sequence goes on from CM047810.1 coordinate 15,151,223, forward strand.
CATCTTCGATCTTAACACCAATACTCCTTAAATCAAGCGTTATTGAGTTCACTTTTTCAAGGTGATCTCTCGAGAGGCATTCCTTCATGCATCTTTAAATCGAATAGACGTTGTTTCATAAGCAACTTGTTGGTCAACGACTTTGTCATATACTGCACTCTCAAGCTTCACCACACCCTGCTGCTTTGAATCCTCTTCAAAGAACTTCGTGATAACATCATCGACAAACACAACAAAATCGCTGAATGTGCCTTCTCCTCCAGATTGGCCATCTCAGCGTTTTCAGCTTCCACCGCCTTTGACAATGCAGCCCAAAGCCCCAGTTTCTTCAACAGAGCACGCATCTTGATTTGCCACATATTGAAATTGTTCCTTCCTGTGAATTTATCAATCTCTACATTTAACCCAGACATCTTGATCTTGCCAAAGAACAGAACTTTTATCACAGAATCCGAGCACCGGCGAAGGTCTTGGTGAAGATAAAATTTTGTTCAAACAGATGATTCCTAAATAGAACCTCAGAATCCCTGATGATAACCTTGTCTATGATACCACTTGTTAGGATTTAGGACCCTCAGGGATCAATGCGGATAACAGATTGTAATAATCAAGATGTAAACGAGAAAGCATAAATCAAACAAGAAACAATAACACAGGATTTAACGTGGTTTCCGGCAAATGCCGACTACTCCACGGGCAGAAAGAGGAGAATATATTATCACTGGAGATTTTCGCTGAGACTGCTTCTACTTTTCTACAACTTTACCAAATGTTCTAGGTTACAATAGATGTGTATTTATAGCCATAAAAACTAGACCTAGCCGCCATAAAGACATACTAGCGTAATGACTAAAATACCCCGAGATGTGGACCCACTCAAATTTGTTATCCACAAGACGAAACTCACCCAAAAACGACTTTCTCGAAAACTCTCTTGTAATCAACAAACACATATGTAGAACTCAAAGAAAACTCGCTTTCCACTAAAACTCGCCTCACCAAAACTAAGTTTCCACCTAAAACTCGCCTCTAAACTCGCCTCCAAAACTCAACTTTTCCCAAAACTCGCCTTTTCTCCAAAAAACTCAGCTTTTCCCAAAACTCAGCTTTTCTCAAAACTCAGCTTTATTTCACAAAACTCAGTTTCAGTTTTCAGATTAGTTCTACTAGTTTTAGAGATCAAGTCACAAAACTTAACAGAAATCAAAGCAGAAAGTCAAAGCTATAACCATTTAACATTTAAAATTTTGCTTTATTCTAAAAAAGTGAAGACATTGCTAAAGATTTGAATTAAACATGATTTCTTTTGGATTGTTTAAGGTTCAGAAAATGTTTCATAAAAGGATTTCAACATATTGACATGTCCCATGGCGATTGGTCCAATGGCATAGAATAAATAAAATCTCTGCACTTCTACCAGAAACCCTAAAGGGGGCAGTTCATAAAACAATTCTTGAAACATAAAAAGAGAATTTGTACAAGTCAACTTCTGGCGTAAAATGATATCATACATTAAACAATGAAACACGCAAGTTACTGAATGACAACACAGAATTATTGTTGGCACACCAAAAACCCATACTTAACATGTAAACGCTACTCTAGGGAATGAAAAAATGTCATAAAATATTCATCTAGAGAATGAAAAGTATAAATAAAACATACCCTGACATCCATTCCTCTAGTCAAAGTCCCTGCGTGCAAACGACCAATGGCAATACGTCCTTTATGCTCTTCATACTCGATATTTGTAGCCTAATTTTTAAAACAGAAAGCAAAAGTTAAAGTAATAAACTTTTGAAGGGAATTAAACTTTTGAAATTCCTTCTTCACACCTTAATCAGAATGCTATGCACAAATTCATGAGCAGCATCTTTTGCAACTTTAATCTCAATAGAAGTTTTTTGGATAGTTTTAGATCATTTATAGGGCAAAATCACATTGATCACTCACTTTGAGGTAAACCGTCAAGTAGATGGAAAACCTCACCATTTTACGGTATTTTGACCTTTTTCGAGGCCTATCTTTCTTATGAATTATGCTTGGCATGTTATTTGGCTTGTGAAATGCAGGGAATAGGTGACTCGTAAACCAGGACGATGAGGCACGAGGCTTAGAGTGGCATAACCGAAGCCCGGGAATGGAAATGGATCAAATATAGTTGGTGTTTTCGCCTTACATTCACTTTATCGGCAATTTGAGCAATGTTTGAGGCATTTTCTGGACTTGTGGTCTTCATGAAAGTTGTATATATTTGGATGATCTTTCCAACGCATTTTGAATCACTCAAATCAGAGCTCTACACACAAAGATATTGTCATATTACTGAAGGTATATCAGTCCAGGACTTTTTGGCGCGCGCCGAGGACTTTTGAGCGCGCCAAAGAAGAACAGAGACCACAGGAAGTCACAGATAACCTTTCTCCTTCGCCGAGGACTTTGGAGAACGCCAAAAACTGCTTTTCCTGCATATTTTTTGGAACCTATAATTGATGAAATTGGGAATGGGTAGTGCTTGATTGTTGTTATATCGACGAATTCGTGTCTTAAAACTTGTTCTTAATGCTTGAATTGACTTGATCACTTGATTCATGAACTCACACACCACTTTTATAAATGTATGTTGCGAAGGGGTGTGGGAAAAGGGATTTTAAGATCATTGCTTATAATTGACTGAGTTGTTTAGATTCGATTAGGTAACGAGGTTTTTTCGGTTGTTAAATCGAGCAACTCTAGTGCGTTAATCTTGTTTCGGTCAGTTAAATCCTTAAAGGCGGACTGTTGAACCAGGCAAAGGGTGTTTGATTGTTGCATGGCGTCTTACACTAGCTTAAGAGTTTGCACCCGTGAATGAGTCGATATGATCATTAGGTTGGTTGGTTAGTTAAGCTCATTCCCAAGATAGTCGATTAGAGGGGTGAAAGTATTCAATTGGATCATGGTTTGGATATGTTTCTCTATTTATATCTCATTATCTTTAGTTTAACTGTCATAGTAGTATAATTGAAACACGAACAACTTATTATTGATCTAAACTAAGTTTGATAACGGCTTTGGTACTCAATTGATTCCTCGAGGGATACGACATTGCTCTCCATGTAGTGCTTCCGACCCGGTACTCTGCCGGTTAAGATTGGTCGTTACTATTTTGGCCATCAACCACACACTAGAGTTCATACAACTAACTTTAACTCACTTGATCGTAATCTTTAAAGTGGAAAAATAAAAGAGCCTCAACTTGTACACACGGGTAGAACTCTCAATATATTGCATAGGGACAATTCACACACCCTCATAACCAACACACAACCAAGCATTTCCATAAGTTTGCATATCAATCAAATCTCCACCATTATAAATTCAAAATTCAGTGCACAAATCATGAGGTCTTTATAAAGGTTGTAACGGGGCTAGGGACTGAAGACAAGGTAGGGAAAAAAGAAAATATAGAGGCTAAATTGTCAAGGAGAATGCATGAATGTAAACATCATAAACATGTAGCCACCAAGAATGATTCCAATTGAAACACACTATATGGCTCCAACTTCCATCACAACATCTTAAGAATAGAGAAGTGCAAACAAAAATGTCCGAAGAAGCTTGCAAAAATTGCTAGCAGAAATAAATTTCCTCTTCAATATATAAAACACTCCTTCAATGTAAGCTCCCCTCCTACCCCCCACCTTTTTTTTTTCCTTTTTTCAACAGTCGACTTTTTTTTTTATCAATTTGTTTTACTCAAGATCTTGCAATACACTTTGTAATATAACTTCGAGCCATACTTCTCTAGATACACAATTCTTGATACTTCTCCAAAATTTCATGCATTTATTCATACAATGTCTTGACAATAGGGTCAACAAAAGAGGGAATATCGTAAGAAAAGGCTATGGGTTTAATTTCTGGAGTTTGTCAAAAGAAAGGGTCAAGCTAGACGGGGATCACTAAGGGGTATTAAATATGGGAAGGACAACAAAAGTGGGTCTAGAAGGGGTTAAATCATAGGTGCCTCAATCATTTAAGTGCACTGAACCTGAAAAGGTGTGGTCTCGAAATGCATGTCAATGCAAATTCTAGAATGACATTGAAAGTGTGGATACCACTCAAAGGAAAATGAGCGAGTGCGCTTATATGGCTAGGTGAAATCTAACTTTTAAGTGGCTTTTCGTTAAGGCTCAATGATTTTACCACCAAAGTTCACAAACAGTGTGACCTAATGTGAGTGTGTATCAACAAAAGTGTGTGTTTGGATTGGTCGTTTACCGTTTGATTATTATTACTTCACACTAGATTTAAATGAAAAGGTTTGTAAGGTGTCATCAAAGGCATACTCGGTGCTTATGAGGTCCTAAAATGTCCTAAATATGAAACTCTAAAAATGAAAATGCATGAAAAGCTCCCCCACACTTAAATCATACATTGTCCCCAATGTATGCTAAAATTGGAAGGAAGAATGCAACATATGGAATGATATGAAACTAACATGGTATGCATGATATGCAAGAATTACTAATCTAATATGAAAGAAAATGAACTAAAATAAATGGGTTGAGAATACATTACAATTCGGACCATGGTACGGTGAAAATAAGCCTTGAAATTCATCATGCTTTCCATATAGTCAATGGCTTCCGGGGTGGTGCGGGAGGGAAAGACACTTGAAAGCATTCTGGATTTGGTGTTGTCGTGTGTGGATGGAGCAGATGAAGAGCGGAAGGAGGGTAGCTAACATTTATTATCCAATAAGGTATGAGAAAAATACGTTGGATCCCACTATTTTAAAAGTAAACTAGTAGCCTTTAAAAACATGTCGAATTCTCATTTCGGGAACGCTAGATCCTACCGTTTTCTTTGAGCTTTCAAAGAAGATTTCAAGATTTTCACAAATTCTCAACTGCATAGTGGTAGAATCCTACCATTCTGCTTTTGAGCTTTCCAGTTTTTTTTTTTAAATTCATTGACATCTTTATTCTTCAACTGCTCAACAAATTTCCTCCTCAATTTAAATCATCATCAAACCATGTAAAATGGACATTATCTTCTCAACATTCGATTCATAGCCAATTACCACACCTCCTGCAAGAAAAAGAGCAGCTCCACAAGCGTTATACCATTCTCACAACATCAAAACTAAATAAAACAAGAAAAAAATATTATTTTTATTACATTGGGTTGCATCCCAACAAGCGCCTTTCTTTAATGTCTTTGGCTAGACATACTTACAACGGCTATCCATTGTCAAATGGAAAAGTTTCTTTTTCATGATTCTTCGTTGCATACTCAGTAAGAGAGTCATCCATCTCATCTTCAGGAAGAATCAGCAGTGCCTTGGCTCTAGGTACTTTTTTGAAGTATCTTCCCAAGAAAAGAAGAACGGGATTAAGGGCCTCCACCTCCGAGTTCATGATATAATGATCTAGTGGGAAGACTACTTCCTTCTTGTTCACTCGCATGTCCACGGTCATCTCAACAACACTAGGCACCAATGGCTCTTCAACTATGATTACCTCAAAGTGAATTTCTTCACCTTTTTGTTGATCAACATCTTCAACAATCTCCAGTGTCGGATCAATCATAGGACAATCGTCTTCATCTTCATACCATATAGAGTGAGAGGATTTTTTTAACCTTTGTTCCTTTAGACGATCCACTTCAGTTTTCAACTCGTCAATTTTCCCTTGCATATTCCGATCTCTTGCGCTTTGCTCTTCTCTCGAATCAGAAATCTCTTGCCCAATTTCTTAGAGAAACTCTACATTAGTTTGTTGAAGCTTCATCATCTCTATTTGGATCATCTGCATTAGATTGGTAGTAAGAGACTGCATCATGGCTTTAAGAGATTCATTTGAATCTGGAATGGGACTTTCAATTTCAATAGACGACTGAGAATTGGACCAATCATCACACACGTGTGAGTCACCATAATAGTGGTTTGATTGGTTAGTCCACCCAAGATTGGAAATCTGTGGATTTGAATTGTAGCTTCAATCCGGATAACTCGGCTCACTAGTGATAACGCCTCCCTCATATGAATTATTCACCCGGTATCCATACACATCACGCTTCGCCATAGAAGTTGCGTAGTTGTAACCTGACGTGCATGTAGACAAGGAAAACACAAAACAACACAAAAAGAACTATATACAAAATTTCAAAAGAAATAAATCACTTAGAACCGTTCCCCGGCAACGGCGCCAAAATTTGGTGGGTCGTCAAGCCACCAAAGATAAATCATCTACTACCTTCATAGCTAGTATAACGGAAGTATGGGTCGAACCCACAGGGAACGGTGGATCTATTTCTATTAAAATTTGTAAAATAACAATATATTGATTTTTAACTAAATCCGTAAAATACAAGAAAATAAAAGAAAGTAAAATCAAGAAAACCTCCAAATAATTAGTTATTTCCCTCAATTCATACAATCGCTCATCGATTCAAAGATGACTCGTTAAATTATTAATAAATTGGTTATAGTTGACCACAACAGTGAATCAACCAACCTCTCCTAAGTTCGTTAATTAGGACAACCGCCACTAATTACACTCTAATTATGGCACACACTGCAACGACCGCCCGGAGTGTAGTGACATAACAAACCTTAAAGATTGAGAGACCCAATTACTGTGGTATTAACCCAACCGGCTTAATTTTTACCATAGCATTATCTATTTTCACAACAGTGAATCCTACGGGTTACGAACCGGTAAACAATGTGTTGTTTACCATCAGAAATCTAATCTTTTATGGCAACCGCCTAAGATGGATTTTGGTGTTAGATCAAAATAACCGCTTAATCATCATACACAACAATTAAACGAAAAATTCCAACATATGTTCGTGAAATTAGAAAATAGACAAATACTAGTAATCAAACGAGGAGAAAACGATTGACCTCACAATCACAAAAATTGAGGGTTAGATAATCAATCAACTGGAATAGAAAATTAACTACACATAAAAATAAAATAATTGCAAAATTATACCTCCGGAATTCACAAAATAAAGAAGGAAACAAAGCTGCAGGCAACTTGCTTCAAGAATGCACAGTCTCCGTTCACATCGTCCCTCTCTATTACATTCCTCAAACCTAATATACTCTAATTCCTATTGCTACTCACGTACTAAATATATAAAATAGTTGACAATTCTAACTTGGGCCAAGCCCAAGTTTTATTACTACTAATAATAATAATACTTAATTAATTATTTAAAGGGGGAATGAGGGAGAAGGACAGAAATATTTCATCAATTGAGTAGAGGACAGTTTTTTGAAACTTTTGCATAAAGGACAAAACTATTTATTCATCGTCGAAATTCACTTGTGTTCGAAATTCACCGCTTAAATTCACCGCCGAAATTCACTCGCCTAAATTCACTAATTTTCAAAATTCATTGTCGAGATTCACCGATTTTCGAGATTCATCACAAAATTCACCGTCGAAATTCACCGATTTTGGGATTCACTAGGAAGATTCACCGATTTTCGGATTCACTGTTGTCCTTCTCGCTATAAAAATTATGCAATTGTCCTTCTCCCTATAAAAATATGTAGTTGTCCTCATATTTTAAAATATTCCAGACGTGTCCTTATCCCTAATTTTCCATTATTTAAAATGGTCCTTTAATAGTAAAAACGCAATGTGAATAAAAAAACGAGAATCCGCGGTTGGCTTTGACAAACTTTGTCTTCTTTTTATTAGTCGAGATCCTGAATTAGGCGAAAACTGAAATTCACGATTTTTGAAATGGGGCTTTCCTCCGATCTCTCACAAAACTTCTAAAAACTACTCAATAAGTCCCAAAATCTTCTAGCATCTTTTCCAAGCCTTTAAAACCTGAAAATCATTCAAAATATAACCGTAACAGAGCATCTCCCGACAAAATAGATATAAAATAAACACAAAAAATCTCGTGAAATATTGCATCATCAAGAGTCGACCCTAGAAAGTCAAAGAAAGGCACACAATAGATGTAAAATTGACGTTGTGAACTACACTTAGTCTGACATAAGACATTGGCTAAAATATGAGAGTATACAATAGCTTCAAATACCATCATTTAGATATTATGAATGGGGTTGTGGTTGTGGCTCTACCCACATCTACTTTCACTATATGAATACTCTCTCTCTCCTATTTGTACCTCATCCTCTTCATTTTTTGTTAAAGAAATTAAAAAAACTAAAAAAATAGATCTAAACTGTGTCTATTCCATACTCTTCCTTTCATATAATTTTTCTTGGTTTTTATTTTATTGATTATCTGTTCAATTTAATGTCGGCAACCCTTCACCGCTTTCCGCGAATTGACCCAGCTCCCAAGTAACACTCCCACTTTCCAACAAATATTCCACTATGGAAATTAGTCCATCTGACGATCAAGTCATAAAAATGATTCAAGAATATATGGTGAAATCAAATATTGGCGTGAGACGATGGAAATCAAAGAGTTATATATATATATATATATATATATATATATATATATATATATATATATATATATATGTTGTATATACACCGTGAGAATGGTGCTGAAGATCGAGCAGATGACCGTATGTTTATAAAGCATGTATGCATAATGACATTATTATCTATAGTACGATAATTCCCATAAGGAGAGGTGTTTGTAATTAATATCCTGATCCAAGTTTAGTGTGTTACGAATATAGTAACCCATTCTGAAATAGGTCAAGCCACATCAAAAACATCTAAGTTACATTATTAAATATCCTTTGCTATCATCAGTATCTGAAATATTCAGCATGTTAAATAGCCTAAAGTTCATGTTACAAAATGATTTGGGCATGCTTTGAAATTACTGCAGCTCGCAAACCGTAGAAAAAGTGTGTGTCGTCTAGGCAACCTGCTTTGGTCGCTTAATTATTAGGCAATGGCCTCTTTTGCTGCAGATTGTCGGCGGTATGTTTAGGATATTTCGGTGTTAAATGCTCTACATTTTCAGGACAGTACGATTGCCCGGAAGTTGCATTTTATCAAGTGATATATGGTAAAAGTGGATACATGTTATTTTCAACAGTTTTCATTACAGATTTGTTTATTGCATCGATATCTCTGAAAGATTTTTCATTAATTAGCACGCATGACATGGTTTGAACATAATTGTCTTGTTTAAATCCAAGATATGAAGATGGAAAATGTGTATGCGCGCGGAGGAAGAAATTAAGCGGTTCATGGTTTTGTGGTAGTTTATGAAGGGAATCAACTATATCGAGGAAGACACGCTTTCGATCTAACGGCCGGGGATAGTGCCACTCTTAGGCTATAACAAAGAGAAAATAAACTTTCATTACTTAGTCTAGATGAATAGATCAGAAGTGTACGTACCCTTTTCATAAACATGATTAACAAGTATAAGGAAGAAGATTAAATACATATTCATGTATCCATCTCAAAAAAGAAAATTTTCACAAAATAGAACAAGAAAACCCTGAAATATCATTAGATGATCTTTCAAAGCTATTAAAATGATGAAATAGAGAATGTTTTATTTGATACAGTAGTAGTTTACTTTTAATATATATAAGACACGCTTTCGATCTTTCGTTGCCAATTGATAGATCCCATATCCCATATGGTTTGATTAGCATACCTGCAGCTGCAACAATTATAAGTGCATGACAGAAACAATTCAAACATATATTACATACATTTGAGTATGAATTGAAACAAAGCTCAATTAAAGCACACTGTTTGTATAGGTCAATCGACAATCGACAATGTTATAACCATATACTTTCATAAAGAAATAGAGGGACAAACTTACCAGGGTGCAAATTTATGAAGCTTTTTACGGAAAGTCGCCGTCGCTACAGTCACAAACGTCTAAACAGCAATCATCGCCGTTGTTTTGCAGAGTATGCAGATTGGTACGTAAATTGTAGTATGATTTAGAGATCAAAGGGAACAAGAAGGCTGCATTAACATTAATGTTGGCGTGTTGAATCTCCATCACCCCGCCTGCCGTTGTAGTTGCAGGCTTTTCATCCTTGACAGTAGTGGTGGCATGATGATCTGCTTCAACATGAGTTTCTTCCATTGCAGCCGCCATTGAACAACAGCATATCAGTACCACCACAAACACAATTAATGCCCCTGAGTTTTTTCCCATTTCAAACGCCTTAATTTGTGGCTTTCCTTAATTAGCACAACCTAGCTCGCTCTCGTTTAAATAACCTTTGTAATATTGGCGAGGCAACGGTATGAAAATATGCTTTTTCTTGTAGCTTTTGTGAAACATGCATAAAAACAGAAGATTTAATTTCCTACCGATTTGTCTTTCTTGCTTCTTTGATCATCATTGTTTTGTGGAGGAATCAGATTATTATAATTTTCAACCGGCTATTCGGTTAATTTGTCTTTCATGCTTCATCATGTTCTGTTGGGGAATCAGATTATGCATAATATTTAACCGGCTATTCGGTTGGGACGTGTGTTGACTTTCACGCATCTTTTCTTCACTCGATATGCCTGTAACTCTTAACATATATACCTTTTTTTAATTATATATATCCTATGCAATGTATCAACGTCGATACAATCCATGAAAACACAGGTGCTGCCCTGTAATTTTTCAAAATAATCAGTTATTAAATCATGTCGATTTTACCAACAAATTTCTCTCTCTGTTTTCTTAGAAACTTCCAATTTTCTTTTATTTTTTTGTAATGAAGGAAATATCGCTGAGAGTCAAGAAACCGCCGGTATGACTCATGCCCTCCACGCATGGTAACCGCTGTCTAAGCTTCGAACTGAAACTAATAATATGTCACAATAAGTGATGGAAAATAGATCGATAAATTCAACAAAAACACCTGGTGTATACGCTAAACAAATTAAACAACCAATTCACCTACATACTCTGCAAGGCTTTAATTGAAGGATCTTCCTTCTGGTGTTTTGAGTACATCTTCAAAATATCATAGAGCCCCCCGGGGGCGCCCTTCCCGCCAAAAAAAAAAATGTATATGAAGTAAACTGAGGCTAGAATTTAAGTTCTGTTGCTTTTCTTTCCGAATTTCGGGTTCTTGCACATTCGTATGCTTGAAGGAACAACTTCAACCAACTCATCTTCTTGAATATACTCTATGCATCATCGAGACTGTAAGTGAGTGGAGTATCGAGAACAATCGCATATACCAAAGACGTGAATCAAGAAATGAAACAGAGCGTTGAGAGTCTGAATGCATCGTGCATTTTCATAAGAAAAAAATTTATGAGGAAAGTTAATTTATTGTTTACAATGTTGTGGATTGTATATGGCGTAATGCATTAGAACACAACACAATCGTAGTCTCACCTGTTACTTCTTTGTTAGACCGAACATTTGTTGCGGCCTTTTTCTTGCAAACATTGAGAGACCAAGTCTCCTGGGCGCTGATGAATTCCGACAATTTGGCCTTTGTAACACCTGGGCCGACAAACAGTTGGCCTCTTTCTTGTGTACTGCATAGTGCATATGAAGAAGTAGTTCCATCCTCAAAAGCAACCTATATGTATATAAGACAGTTTCGGGTTGGCATGTTTTGAACTTTGTAATCTGCTAACAACGAAGCAAGCATTCATGCAATATGTGTATATATACGTATGTTTGTAAATACTAGCAAAATGCACGTGCTCCGCACGTGTTATTCTTAAATAAAAGTTTTAAAATTAAAAAATAACAAATAAAAGGTCTACATGCTTACTATGAGCTATGTTAGACCCATTCTTTGAGTGCCAACAAATGAGTTTTGGACTTTGGGAGTATCTTGAGAGACTTGGAGCTGTGCTAACCCTCCATTTGTGCCTTTTTAGGGATTTTAATTAAGTGGTATACCAGAAAGACAAGCAAGCGTGAAAAAGAGTTGGATTCATCAATATGGTGAAGTTCTTGATGATGATACAACATTGTGATCTTTTGAGGTTGTTTTTGAATTTAGGCTTTTGAATCACTCGATTCCGATATAGTGAATGAGAAATTAATGCCTAAAGCTAGAGTAAAATATGTGGGAGTATTAATGAATGTTGTGTATTCATTGTCCCACATAGGAGACATGGAATACGTGAACTCACTATTTAAGTAGTAGAGTTTCACATATAGACAAGTGTAACGCCTGCTCCCGGACACCGAGCCCTTATCCGGAAAGGAACGCTCGCACGTATAAAATAAAAATAAATCCACTTTATACGTAAGCCTCTACTACGTCGTATCAAAAGCAAGCAAACGGAAGCAAAGACTCGGGTATAAAATTTCAAACAATCAAGAATAGAAATGAAATCTAAAAATGGAAATGTAACTTATTACATTCAAGGAAAGTACTGAATCCAAACGAAACGCATTTACAATCTCAAAAGAAACGTAACGATACTACAAGTCTCGAAAGACCAAAAGTCTAATAAATGAAGAGCTAAATAAATAATGTAAAGTCTTCAATGAGGCGCCTTCAAACGCCATCATCGAACTACTCTCGTAAACAATATCAACCTATTCGTCTTCTCACCCCCAAACACATAGAAAAACATGCATTTGAGGTAAGTACAACGTACTTAATAAGAAAGAGAAGCTATGACGACAATTATAATTTATAAAGTAAAGATAATTTAAAGTTTAGTTGATTAAGTGTGACCGACTCAATCTAGGGTTCACTCCATGTCCATCAACATGAACTGACTAACCATTTCTACTTAACTTATCTATGTTACAACCGCACTCAAGGGCACTACGCGTATCCACTTTTGGGACACTCTTGGCAACATATTAGTGGATCACACCAATATCCATGGAGGCTAGAATAGGTAGGCTCCGATAGTACGCACATCTCAGCGGAGTCCCTCCGTACTCAGGGTTTTTTTTGACCTACGGAGTTCTTCCACCTTCAGAGGTAGGCATACATCGCGATATAGACTGGTGTCTATCCAAGAGAGACATGTTGTTTAATCTTTTACTAGACAAGTACGTATTTATTTGGATGGTTAACTAGCCACCTAAGTGTTTTCAATTAATCTCCCTCACATTAACTACTCTCTCCTGAACCACCGGACATTAACAATACCTAGCAATTACACGCATGCTGATGAATTCTAATTCATCAAAGCACAAGCCTATCATGCTCTTCCGACGGATCCGAACTTCAACTCCCGTTAAGAGTACATTCCGAACGAATCAGAAGTTCAATTCAGGCTTGTATAATTTATACCATGTTATCATATCATAAATAAGGGTTTAAAACAATTATAATATGATTATAAAACTCAAAACCAAACTATAATGATAAAACCGCATGCCATGGTAAAAACAGGCCAGACGCCCGCTTGAACCCCTATGGACGCCCGTCCGTAGTCGGACGCCCGTCCACTAAACCTCGAGGCGCCCGTCCGCCTAAAACAGCTACATCTCGAATCAAAAATCTCACCTTAGACGCCTGCCTCGCTTATTTCTGAGATGCCCGCCCAGCTACTAGGTCTCGGACGCCTGTCGACTAATCCAGACGCCCGTCCGCTGGTTTTTCCCAAAACGCTAACACCGTCAAAACTCGATTTCAACCAATTCTAACCTAATTAACATCGCTTTCAAAGACACAAGAAACGTAGTGAACATATCTAATCATCCCAAGAATACCTATGATCCTTGATCAATGAAAAACACATCTTTCTAGCATCTACACATCTTAAAACATAATCTAAACCTTACGAATCATAACCGAAATCATAGGAAGAGTTTCTTACCTAATTGCAGCCACAAACCAGATTCAAACAGCCTTGAAAGCCTGCAGCTCTTCCCACAAAACTAATATCCACACGATGTGCTCCTCACAACGGTTCCAATCCTCTACTCTGATCTGAAAACGGTCAAGCTTTGCTTCAGTTAATTGAAAAACACCTCTAGCCCCTTTTTTTTCTTCTCAAAGCCGCAGAGAAGGAGATAAAAACTGAAATTCTGATTTGTGTTTAGGTTATGGGATTAATGTGTGTTAATTTTTCCTTAAATACCAATTCCCAATTAAATCCCTTTTTCCTTAAACACCCTTAATTACCAAAATTCAGAATAATCCTTTAATTACACACACATATACTCGAAAATTGTGTATAATTAATTAATAAAATTCTTAACTCCAATAAAAGAAAAGAAATAATAATATTTCGCTTTACGCAAAATGACACGCCTGCTTCTTTCCGAAAATCGAATATTACATTCCTCCCCTTAAAAGGAGTTTCGTCCTCGAAACTAGAACATACCTGGTAAATCCACGAACTCTTGGAATTCACTGATCATATCATCTTCAACTTCCCAAGTTGCCTCCTCGGGTGAATGATTACTTCACTGAACCAAAACCAAGGGAATCATCCGTCTCTTTACATCTTTTCCTTCCGGTCCAAAATCTTGATCGGTCTCTCATCATAAGCAAGATTATCTTGTAGGATTTCCGGATCAATAGTAGCTTCGACATCATTCCTCGCCGACACTTCTTCAACATTGAAACGTGAAACACACTATGGACCCTTGACATCGATTCCGGTAACTTAAGCTTGTAAGCCAACAAATCAAATCCTTTCCGCAATTTCAAAAGGTCCAACATACCTTGCACTTAGCTTTCCTTTTGTCCAAAGCGTTTCACTCCCTTCATCGGTGAAGCTCGTAGATACACTCTATCACCGACTTCGAACTCAAGCGGTCTTTTCTAACGCTCCGCCCAACTTTTCTCGCTGCCTTGAGCCGCCTTGATTCTTCTTAACCAACTGAACCCTTTCCTTAGCTTGTTCAACCATTTCCGGCCCTGTAATCCGTCTTTCCCGACTTTATCCTAAAACAACCGGCGTTCTACATCTTCTTCCATACAACGCTTCAAACGGCGGCATGCCTATACTTGCATGATAACTATTATTGTAGGAAAATTCTGCTACCGGTAGGTAATCATCCCATGATCCACCTACTTCCAAAACACAAGCTCTTAGCATGTCCTCGAGTGTTTGGATGGTCCTCTCAGATTGTCCATCTGTCTGAGGATGAAAGGCCGTACTCAAATCTAACTTGGTTCCAAAAGCTTCTTGTAAACTCTTCCAAAATCAACTGCCGAATTGACTATCTCGATCCGAGAGGAACTCCGTGCAACTTCACTATATTGTCCAAGTATAGTGTCGTCATCTTCTTCAAAGGCATATCAACCTTATACGGTAAGAAATGGGCGGATTTGGTCAATCTATCCACAATTACCCAAATCGCATCATGACCGCCTCTCGTCTTAGGTAACCCGGTGATGAAGTCCATCGTGATCTTATCCCATTTCCATTCAAGGATATCCAAGGGGTTTAAGCATTCCCCTGGTCTTCTATGCTCCGCCTTCACCTTCGACAAATGTCACACTCTGCTACCGAACTTGGCTATCTCTACCTTCATCGAAGGCCACCAAAACTTCTCCTTCAAGTCTTGATACATCTTGGTAGCTCCTGGGTGAACTGCAAAAGCAATCCTATGTGCCTCTTCCATAACCCTTTGTCTTAGGTTGCCAACATTAGGCACACACAAACAATCTTGGTACCAAAGGTTTCCATTCTTACCCAAGACATAACCCACTGTAGGTTTCTCTCTAGCAACTCGCTTCAAATCAACCAAAGTTGGGTCGTCATCTTTCTTTTCCCGAATGTCATCCATCAACTCTGACCTTGCTAACAACGGCGCCACAAACTGCCGTTCCTCAATCTGATCAAACCTGCTGATTTCCAGTCCATCTAACCTTTCTTCCACATCTTCGACGCTTGAAACTGCAAACAATGGTTTCCTGCTTAAGGCATCTGCCACTACATTGGCTTTGCCTGGATGATACTGAATATCCAAATCATAGTCCTTCACGAACTCTAGCCATCTTCTCTGTCTCATGTTCAGATTCTCTTGTGTGAAGAAATACTTTAAACTCTTGTGGTCGGTGAAGATCCTTGCCTTAACTCCATACAAGTAGTGCCTCCAAGTCTTTAATGCAAACACTACTGCTGCCAATTCTAAGTCATGTGTCGGGTAGTTCTTCTCATGCACCTTCAACTGCCTAGATGCATAAGCAATCACTTTTCCTCCTTGCATCAACACACAACCTAGACCCTGTCCCGAAGCATCTGTGTAGACATCATAGTTATCAAAAACCTTTGGAACCGCCAACACCTGGGTCAGAGTCAACTTCTTTTTCAACGTCTGAAAAGCCATTTCACACTCTCTAGTCCATTCAAACTTCACATTCTTCTGTGTAAGCTTAGTGAGTGGAGTAGCTATCTTCGAAAAGTCTTGTACGAACTTCCTATAGTAGCCAGCCAAACCAAGAAAGCTCCTTACTTCCGAAACTGTGGTAGGTTTAGGCCAATTCTCAACTGCTTCTATCTTGGCGGGATCAACTTGTATGCCATCTCCAGAAATGACATGTCCCAAGAAGCTGACCTGCTTCAACCAAAAGTCACACTTCGAGAACTTAGCGAACAACTGGTTCTTCTTCAAGGTATCTAACACTATCCTTAAGTGTTCCTCATGTTCCTTCTCATCCTTCGAGTACACTAGGATGTCGTCTAAGAACACTATCACAAACTTATCCAAGTATGGCATGAAGACTCGCTGCATCAAATCCATAAATGCAGATGGAGCATTAGTGAGTCCAAATGGCATAACCAAGAACTCATAATGTCCATACCTCGTACTAAAAGCCGTCTTCGGTATATCTGCTACCTTTATCTTCAACTGATGATATCCAGACCTAAGATCAATCTTAGAGAACACTTTCTTGCCTTGCAACTGATTGAACAGATCATCTATCCTCGGCAAAGGATACTTATTCTTGATGGTATGATTATTCAATGCTCTATAATCGATGCACATCCTCATGCTACCATCTTTCTTCTTCACGAATAAAACAGGGGCTCCCAAGGCGGCATCGGGCTGAATTATATTCCTCTCAAGCATATCCTTGAGTTGAGCCTTCAACTCTTTCAATTCAGCCGGTGCCATCCTATAGGTGCCTTAGCAATCAAAGCCGCTCCGGTACCAACTTGATCTCAAACTCGATTTCCTATCCGGCATGTTTCCGGTAACTCTTGCGAAACACTTCAGTGCTACTCGCCACTACTACGGAGTTTCTTCTAGCTTAGGCTTCACTTGTTCCACATCCACTGCGTACAACAAGTAGCCTTCACAACCCTTCCGACAAAATCGATTGCCTTAACCGCCAAATTATCGGATGTCGCTTCTTACTCGGCTTGTACACATTCCTTGATACGCTTCTTATCTTATTTCCCGGTACTTTAAAGGTCACTTTCTTCTCTCTACAATCCAAGTGGACAAAATTCTCGGATAGCCAATCTATCCCAAGAATCACATCAAAGTCTGAAAAGTCTAAAACCGTGAAGTCGCTCTTGCATCGATAAGATCCAACTCGAACTTCCACTTGAGGTATCATCCTAGTTACCTTTGTTACCTTCCCTAACGGTGTAGTTATCTCCAAAGTGTTTCTTAAAGGTTCCGAGGGTACACTCAACTTCTTAGCTACCTTGGTTGACACAAACGTGTTAGACGCCTCCCGTGTCGAACAAAGCTCGACCACTAGATTATCTAACATTATCGTACCTAGGGTGCATATTCATTCATTTAAATAAAATTACAGCGTGAATAAACGTGCTATAAAAATATCTCAATAAAGTAACACAACAACAAGGTACCTGAGGTAACGCTATCTTCCAGTTCCGCATCTCTTGCATCAGCTGCAAACACTCGAACCGGTCGGCTTGGGCCGCTTCTACCGTTTCCCTGGCCCGAATTGCCCTTGTTTCCTCTATTTGGACACGCTCTAGAAAAGTGCCCTGGCTCTCCGCAAACGTAGCAACTATTAGTATTTTGCTTGCACTCCCCTGAAAGATTTCTGTTGCACTTAGGACAAAGGGGTGCACTGTTTGGGGCCTTAGCTGCCGTGGGAGCTGTCGTCTTCTTGACATTCTGTTGCGGTGCTCCTCGGTAATTACCTTGACTCGTCCCAAAGTTCCGCTTGTTTCCAATCACAACAGTAGCCTTCTTCCTGAAGGTCTCAACCTTCAAGGCCTTATTCAGTAACTCTGCCATGTTCCTTGCTGTAAACCCCAACATGCCAGACTGAATCTCATAAGCCAATCCTTCTTTGTACAGTGCCATCTTCCTTTCTTCCACTTTCATGAGCTCGGGATAGAACCGTCCCAACTCGTTAAACCTATTGGTATACTGAGATACCGTCAAATGATTACCCTGCTTGAGTTTCAAAAATTGACTTGCCTTATCCGCTTGCACTGTTGCCGGGAAGTACTCGTTGAAGAACATAGCTTTGAAAGCTTCCCAGTCGGTTACATTGCCATTACTGCTCTAAATCGCATCTATCCAAGCTTCTGATGCGCCCAAAAGAAAACTAACTGCCAGTTGGGCCATCTCGGTCTCAGGCACATGAATGTTCCTACATGCCTTCTCGAAGCTCCTTATCCATTCCTCGGCCTTTGAATGTTCCACATTCCCGTAGAAGTTTTCAACTCGATTCCTTCTTAATCTGGTATACCAATCCACAGCCGGTACTTGCTCAAAAGTTGGTCTAACTGGTGGGTAAACCGGAGGGTAGCCAAAAGGTACTTGTCTGCTTTGTTCTTTGAGGTAAGCCGATTCAATTGAGGTTCAGGCTGAAAAGGGTAATATCCCTGATGATAATTCTGGTGGTGCTGCGGGGGTGGCTGAGCTTGTTGGGAACCAAGAGGTGGATAATGACAGCTGCCTTTCGTAGTGCTAAACCACTCCTTAACCGACAGTGTATCGGGTCAAACTGTAGTGCTAGTATGGTGAGTCAGAGTGTCGAATCCTCGGGAACTTGGTAATTCTTCTACGTGTGGTTAAACACCAAAGAGTCATTATTAACTCGATCTAAACCGCAATTTTATAACACGTGATCACTACTATTCTAGTCAACATAAAATAAATGCGTAATTTAAAAGTTATTCTAATATAATATATATAGATATATAAATATATATAAATGTACATAGATTGCAAAGTATATATATAGATATAAATATATAGATACCAATATATTTTATAGAACTAGACAGATAAGTTTATAGAACTAGCCAAAGTTTATATAATTGATTTATACGATCTTTTCAGTAGACGGAATGTGCTCGATCTTTCCTTTTATTTTAGGTCCAATTGAGTAAATGAAACGGTGCACTCCTGAGGTTAACAATTCCTCCTCACACGAGCGTATGAAATTGTCATATGTCATTGTCATCAGTTCAATCTCCACAACTGCCCCATGCTAATCTCAGTTAGTCTGAACAGGTACCGAGTACAAATCTACCCCTGATAAAAGAGGTTATTCCGTTTGTCAGACGGCCGATGTTATCTTTTATCTCATATCCTAACTTCTCTAGTCAGTTCATCGTTAGGTTATATGTTGCGATTCATCTTGATTAATTACGTCAATCCGAATATTATCAATACGTTACAGAATAGAAAAAGATTCAATTAACTCAATTTTAGTCAATTTTACTTAGACAACATTCCTTTACCAAAAAATCGAAATAAAAAGATTACATAACTTTGGTTAGTTTATTAGAGTTAGCCTAAAAACATTATAACAACGAAAAAGATAAAAACAAACATAAATACTTAAGAAAATTACCCGATTACAAATGCTGAATCAGAGTTGTATTCTTCCGGACATTACAACGACTTCAACAACACTGAACTTCTGATAATTTCTCGAGCATTACAACGATACTACGAGATTATTATTTTTGGCTTAAGGCCTATTTACAAACTACAGAATAAAAAAGAAACAAAGAGGAGAGGATATATATATATGCTATATGTATATATATTGGTACATCGACTCTGTTTGCAAATGATCTCCTTATATAGACAAAAGTCCTTGGGCCGGACCGGTCCGAGATCAAGCCGGATCGGTCCGGTGTAATGATTAGCTCCAGCTTTGATTGATCAGTATGTGCTCCGTATGATTATATATTTTTATATATAATTATTAAACTTCTAAAATTCATATCTCGAGTTCTGGACCTCCAAAAATCATGATTCAAGCGGCATCGGAAATCTCTCGGAAAAATCTACAACTTTCGTGAAGAACTCTTCTTCAGATAACGTCGTTTTGATGAGCCATTCGTTTGTCGAAGATATTTCTCGATTACCACTTAACCAAATTGATTGGCCACTTGACCACTTAAGCTATTCAATTGACCATTTAAGCTCGTGGCACTCTCTAAATCATTCCAAAGATATGATTATACTTCACCATGTCAATTCTCGGGGTCTCGGCTTATAAATCTGCAATAAAATACCACAAATACCCACGTAAATCTGACACGACACTCCGATTTACTAAAATCGGTACAAAATTACAACTTTTACTATTATTACTACTAACTACTCTAAATTATAAAGATTAACATTTCATACTATTTATACCATAATTTCATATATTTTATATAGAATTCGTTGAAAAAACATAATAATATAACGTATATTTAATCATATAAAAGTAGTATATCAACTACTCCCCACTTAGCTTTTGATCGTCCCTCGTTAAAAATAAGCGATAATAAAAGATAATATAATTGATCAGATTATAATTTTTAATGTAATTTATATTGTCAATATTATAAATATATTACTTTTTTTCTAATTTAAAATCGTAAGAAGACATAGAGAATATATAACTGAAATAACTTAAACATTAAATATTATTTATATAAAATTGTACATGTAACACTTAATAAATATAAATAAAATATCAGAATTATTTTTAATCGCAACTATTATGAAATCCTGAAATTGGAAACTCGGTCAGGTAGTCGACAAAAATGGCTTATAGAGTTTAGGCTCAAGATGTTGGTTAATCGGAAAAAAGGAAATCAAAAAGAGAAAGAGGCAAGTCGTACGTACCTACATCTTCATATTCTTGATAAAAAAATAATCATCGATTAATAACATCTCTTTTTTTTTTTCAGATTTTCTCTTTTTTTTTTTAAGATAGATTAAGAACTAAAAGCGTGAGTGTGTGTAGAAAATCAAACTTATAGGCATTGCTTCATCAAGATTGATCGGAGTACTACTCTTTCGATCGAAAATTACAAGTCCGGTTTCCTTAAACTTGTAATAATTCTTGAGATCTTATGATTCGAGTTTTTCTTTTTTCCTTATGCTGCCTTCATTCCCAGCAATAGGACATTTCGAGATAATACCCTAGCTGGACTTCTATCATCAGGCAATCGGGAGCTTTCGACCTCATAGTGATATAGGACATTTCGTGATAATACCCTACTCACTCAAATCATTGGTAGCTACAACCGATATATTCTTTTTATTTTTTAATTCGTCGATCACAGATAAGGAAGATACATGGTATTCGATTAATTCTGTGTAAATATGGTGCTTCGTTCTTAATTTAATATATCCGAACTTATTACCAAAATCGACTATCTTGCAAGTGTCATGAGGTAAGATCGAATATACTAATACTTATCTAATCTTTCCAATCTCAGCATATACCAAAACTTAGCTTTTATGTCTCCATCTCTTTTTATAAGTACGTACAAAACTTGCGGAATTTCAAGGAAATGTAGACCAAAATTAGCTAAAGGTTGGTTATTTCTAGTTAATCACAATAGCAATTTCGAGTGAGGTCTTGATCACTCTAATCAAGGCTGAGGTAGGCTATTTGGCTATAGTTATATTTTTGTGGTGCCAAAAGTCGACATCCCTAGTCCAATTCCAAACTCATAATTCATATTGAAAAGAAAATGATTCTAAAAAATTTTACTTATAATTATCAACATACTTATATAATTTCATAAAAACAATATCTAACCTTAAGTACTCAATTATATAAACTTAAAATCTTATTAAAATCTAAATTAGACATAAGATATAATTATAATATATCTAATATACTTTACTTAATTAAAAACTTATTATTCCAAATTATATCATTTCTTATTCATATTAACTACTAAAAAATTGAAAATAAGTAATAAAAATTTTGATAATTTTATAATTTATAACTATTTTCGAAAATTTTAATGAATTTTCTAACCTAACTCTTACTCCCCACTTACGAAGTGGCATCGTCCCGATGTTCAATGAGTAATAAATAAGTAGGTTGGAAAATAAAATTAAAATTATCTATTATCGTTATTATTCCGATTTTAATTTTAGCGTATACTAATTATATCATTAAATAACAAACAAACTTAAAAAACTGAGACATATATATATTAAACAAGATATATTATTACAAACCTAAAAGAAAAAAACATAAACTTAACTAAAGAAAATAAAACTTCAAACTTAACTAAAGAACTTATTAAAACTTAAATATCATCAACAAACCACCAACAACTCTCTAGATTGTAGAGGAACATCCCGGTGTATCAACCGGTAACAATCCAACTCGACTATCTCTAGACGGAAAAATCTCATCTGTCTCCAACTCTACCACTCCACTCATCTCATGCATTACAAAGCGATATCATCCATGAATTAGGCATAGGTTTGCCCCTCACGCTCTTGTGATAGCAAACTCCAACACTGTCCTTTGAATCAAAATTCCCCAATCGACAAATACACCAACTGCCAAAGCATACAGCAGAAGCATTTCATTATCACTAAGGCTCCCAAAATCCCAAGTAGGATACACCCTAGAATTAATGAAATGTTTCCACGCCTTTAGGTGTGGAAGTAAAGCACTAGTAGACATTTCGTGATTTGTGTCGAAAAGTGGAAACAGACATTGGAAAGACTCATGGACTCTGTTTAATTGATTGTGTGGATTTTGTAAGCCCCATTCCATCTCAAAATGCTGCATTGAAACCGGTGGAATTGCAAAAGTTTGGTTGATAATAGAAGAAGAGAAGGGAACAGCCACTCCTCTTACCGACACAATCTGAGTGATATCGATCATGGACGTCGTCATGAGTGCAGAATAAAATTCTCGAACTATCGAGACATTTATCCTTCCCCTCGGTGTACTGACAAATTTTTTCCAACCAAAACTTCGTATAAGAATTTTTTCCCCATTGATCAATTTTATCGACATTTAAACCTTTCTCCA
Organism: Gentiana macrophylla; assembly: GCA_026214975.1. Taxonomy (NCBI): domain Eukaryota; kingdom Viridiplantae; phylum Streptophyta; class Magnoliopsida; order Gentianales; family Gentianaceae; genus Gentiana; species Gentiana macrophylla. The sequence continues at coordinate 15,174,329 of CM047810.1, forward strand.
ACTGAATTGGAGAATTCGCAAAACGATGGTGTAAAATGATATTCTCATTAGAAGCTTGAGATTCCGGAAAATCCGGGGTGTGAGGCTCGTAAGAATTTACAGATGGAGATGATCTGTTTGACATTTTTAAAAGCTTGATAAAAATTTAAAAGACAGTTGAAAGTAGATAGACAGTGAAAGAATTGGAAAAGAGATGGCAATTGTTGTTCCTGTCTCTACTTCCTTAAATAGATAGTAAAAAAAAAACATACGTGTGTGCATTAGACGGACTCAAGAATGACTCACCCCTTTTTTCCTTCACGGCTCGGTCCGGGAATAGGCCGGACCGGTCCGGCCTCATCCTGCTTTTACTGAGGACAGAGGTAAAGGTCAAATTGTGTTTTGGTTTTTTACTTCACGTGCTGAACAATACATACCTTTTCCTTGTAGATACTTTATAATGTTTAATTAAACTTGATACAAACGGATAAAACGACACATTATAGTTTTGTAGACTGACGTAGTAATTATACAAAAATTATTTTTGGTTTTTTTTTTTATAGTTTTTATAAAAACTAAAACGATTTAAAATGCAAACCAAATTTCGATAAGACGACTATAAAATGAAAACAAACCAAAACGACAACAACCCAATATCTAAATGACAAATGTCGAATAAAATGAAATGTTCAGTAAAAATGTTTAATCAAACATAGTTATTAAATTCAATCTTCTTCGTAGTCTTCCTCTGGATCGACGTGAAAGCTTGAACTCAGAAACAACTGAGAAGCTGGTGGCTGAACTGTAGTCGTGGTCCTGACTGAGCTATCAAGACCCATCGAACTCATGCCAGTCGTGATGTGTACAAACTCAGTGAATCCTCCCCAACTAGACATCGCCGGTCTCTGAACACCTGTCGAAAATACACATGTTCCACTAGATTGGCTTCCAAAAGGATATGGCGATGGATGAAAGCTCGACGGTGGTGGAATAGGTGTTACCCAATCTGGTAAGGTATAAGGATCTGACTGACAAGGTGGATAGGCAGGATCATCAAAAGTAGGATTACGAAGCAACTGCTCGTTCCTTCTTAAACCTCTACGAATATCATCACACCACTGCCTATTACTCTCAGCATATAAAGCCATGTTGGCTTGACCACGTGCAACGTCTGTCACTAAAGATTGAAACATATCATATGTGATAGTGTTGGAGAAAGCAGTTTGTTGAGGCTGACTCGAAAAAGATGGAAAAGAAGAAGATGTGAAAACTGGTGGAGCTGGTTGAGTTTGACGTCTTCTAAGCAAAGAGCGTATACTACCATCCGGAAGTGCAGTCAAACTCGGTCCAATCAAATTGGCATCTGCCAGAGATAATTTGTCATTAGGCAGGACTGGTACTCCCACCCTACGACATAAATCAGAGATAAAACAAGGGAAGTACAGATGACTCCCTGGTCTGGCAATGACAATACTCTCGAAAATTCTTTTAACCATGACCTTTCCAACATCCACTCTAACATCGTTTACCATCGCCTAAGCGATACAAACATCTTCCTTTCCAAAAGCGGATGTTTACGTGAGGGTAGAGATTATGGCTAATAAATCTTTTAATTGCCCTCAACCCTCTAAAACAATTCCCGTAGTTAAACCGATTTTCAACCCACACAATGTCGGGTCAAAAGCATTCTGAGCTCTCGAGGCGATCTGCTCAAAACTTGCGAGGATCATCTAGATTATAAACTACCCTGTAATCCTCCTCATCGGGAAAAACTTCAAATCCTAGGAATGCATTTATGACTTCAGGGCTAAAAGGAATATTTCTGGCTCTTAGGGGTACAGTTGGCGACTGAGTAAGCTGCTCCTGTGAAAGTGTAGATAAAACTGAATAGAACTCAGCTACTAGAGTCGTGTTAATCTCTCCTTCCCTTCTGGCTGCTAAATCTAACCACTGATGTCTCGTAAAAATGTTTTTAACTTTATCACCTAAATCATCCAAGTCTAATCCTTTTTCAACCAACACATCACATTTACTATAAATTTTCTCATACGCTTTCTTAGCCTCAGGTGATGCTGTTTTTTCAAAGCTAACGGATTCTTCTTCAGGTGATAAAATTACTGTGCCTACGACAGGAGTTGATATGGGAATGTTTGACTTTCGCTTTTTAGAGCCTTTCCTACTCGACTCAGCCATTCTACGATATTGGTAATGCCAATCAACAACAAAAACAACAACAAAAACAACAAAAAATAAAAATGTCACAACACACTTAAAAATCAAAACAGTTGAAATTAATCTAAAAAATTATGAAAAATACGAAATTGATAACTAAATAAGCTAAATTATACCTTAATATGTAGAAAATGTTGAAAAGTAGGCCGGAAAAATTGATGAAAACTTAAAAAAATTGATGAAAAAAATTGATGAAAAAAAATTGATGAAAACTTATAATTTTTTTTTTCTTTTTATAATTTTTGATGAAAACTTATAAAAATTCTAATAAAACTTAATTAAAATCTTAAAAATAAGTTTATAAATTTTTTAAAACTTACTAAAATCTTTAAAAATAAAATTTGAAGGAAATTTTATAATTTTATAACAGTTTCTAAAAATTTAATAAAATCTTTATAACACTTTAATAAAAAGCTTATAAAAATTTAATAAATTTATATCAACTCTTATAAAACATCTAAATTAAAACTAAAAAACTTTTATAAAACTTTTATAAAACTCCTCAAATTTCATAAAGATCCAATTTTATAAAATTCTCGTAAGTTATGCGAAAATTTTATAAAATAAAATATAAGAAAAGACTCAAACTTAAGGGTTTCACGATTCTTCGATTTCTAAATCTTCCGGAGTTCGATATAACGCTTCAATCAACCTAACTCCTAAAAGCGAGGCATTTGAATTATCTCTCGAATTCCATCGGGATTTTCGGATAACCACCTAATCGTTCCTTCCTAACAATATTCAAACACTCATCTTGGATTTGGTTGTGTTTTTCCCACAAATCGTCAACATGTTCACTTTTTCCACAGATTCTACATCTCAGTAGAAACTTTGCCCTTCTTTTTATCGCACTCCTTGATGTTCCATTACATACTTCTCTCAATCTGATTTCTCTCAACAATTTCTTGTTTTGTTCAAAAACTAAAGCTTATATTTTAAACGCGACATCTTTATCAAGGCCTAATTTCAAAAGTAAAATAAAAACTCCTATTCTATCTAAAAAGACATCCAGTTCTTTTTTACGCCTATCCGGTAAAAGACGAAAAAGAGTTTAAACATAATTAAAACACAGAAAAGTAAAGATAGATAGCACCTGGTATTCGGCTGATTCCAGTTTCTCTGCTTTTCAGTTTTTTTTATTTTTCTGCTTTTTCAATTTGGCGGGGGATCAATCAATAACATTACTTCTTCTTTCAGTGTGATTCCTTCTCCTCCACACAAATAACTTTACTCAGGCCATTGGCTATAAAAGTTGTATTTCCATCGCTTAGTTCAACGACTCCACTCTTGTAAACCCGTGTTACTTTAAATGGACCTGTCCATCTTGACTTAAGCTTACTTGGAAACAACTTTAAACGTGAATTGTACAAAAGCACTCGATCACCTACATGGAACTCACGCTTAAGATTCTCTTATCATGGAAAGATTTCGTGCGTTCCTTGTAGATTCGAGCGTTTTTATAAGAATCGAGACGAAATTCTTCTAGTTACATTAATCAAGCAATCTATGATCACCGGCACCTTAGGATCGAAATTGTAAATCTAATAGCCTGTAAGGCTCGGTGTTCTAACTCAACCTGAGATGACAAGACTTACCAAAGGCTAGCTTATAGGAGAAAACGACCAATTGGTGTCTTAAAAGTCGCTTACAGATGCCCATAATGCATCATCTAATTTAATCGCCCGCTTTTACGATTTGAATCAACTGTTTTTCCACGATTCTTTTGATTTCTCTTCGACACCTCTACTCATCCACTAGTTTGCGGATGATAGGCGTGCTCTAACTTATGTGTTACACCATATTTTTCAACTATCTTAGTAAATGGTCTATTACAAAAGTGTGACCTCTATCACTAATGATCGCCTTGGAATGCCATATCTGTAAATATATTCTTTTAAGGAATCGTATGACAACCTTGGTATCATTAGTGGGAAGAGCTTCACTTTCTACCCATTTTGAAACATAATCTACCATTACAAGAATAAATCTTTTTCCAAAAGATATAGGAAAGGTCCCATGAAATCTATACCCCAAACATCAAATAACTCACATTCTAAAATAGGTTGCATAGGCATTTCATGTTTTTAGATACATTTCCCATTTTTGATGTGATTCACAAGATTTAACATACTTATAAGCATCTCTATATAGTGTAGGCCAATAAAAACAACATTGTAAAACTTTAAAAGCAGTTTTCCAACCTCCATGATGACCTCCCCGCCTCACGATCATGACAAAATGATAAAACACTTAAAATTTCATTATCAGCACACATTTTCTCGATTATCCCATCCGAACATTTACGGAAAAGGTCCGGTTCCTCCCAAGAATAAAATTTTAAGTCATAAAAGAACTTCTTTTCATTGCCAAGTCCAATGAGACGGAATATAATCACAAAGTTAAGTAATTAATGATATCTCCAAACCAAGGTGAAATTTCCTTAGAAGGAATTCTATTTTTAATAACTCGCATGGTTGAAGGAGTATCTATTCTAAATAGTTGTTCATCAGAAATGAATCTTTAATTTCAATTCCTATTTCTTCATCATTTTCCATTCTACTTAGATGATCTCACACTACATTCTCACTTCCTTTTTTATCTTTAATTTCAATATCGAATTCTTGAAGTAAGAGAATCCATCTAAGAAGACGTGGTTTAGCATCTTTCTTACTCAAGAAATACTTGATCTTTGAATGGTCTCAGTATAAATTATGACCTTAGAACCAACAATATACGATCGAAACTTATCTAAAGCAAAAATCACAGCCAACAATTCTTTTTCTGTAGTTGCATAATTTAGTTGAGCTGCGTTTAATGTGTGGGATGCATAGTAAATGGCTTTGAGAATTTTGTTATATCTTTGACCTAAGACAGACTCCTACAATTAAATCACTCATCATCACACATAATCTCAAACGGCAAACTCCACTGGGTGCTACTAACACTGGTGCAGTAGTCAACCTTGCTTTTAAGGTCTGAAAAGCTTCCATACATTTACTATCAAAGTTAAAAGGTACTTCCTTTTCAAGTAAATGACTTAGAGGCTTTGCTATTTTTGAAAAATCGGCAATGAACCTTCTATAAAAACCTGCATGTCCGAGAAATCCTCTTAGGGTTTTTAAATTAACTGGTGGAGGTAACTTTTCGATCACCTCGACTTTAGCTTTATCAACTTCAATACCTTCTTCAGAGATTCTGTGACCTAAAACAATCCCTTCTGATACCATTAAGTGACATTTTTCCCAGTTTAGTACTAAATTGGTATCTTCACAACATTGTAACACTCGTTCTAAGTGTAACAAACAAATATCAAATGAATCTCCGTAAACACTAAAGTCATCCATAAAAATTTCTAAGAATTTCTCAACCATATCATCAAATATAGCCATCATACACCTTTGAAACGTAGCTGGTGCATTACATAAACCAAACGGCATTCTCTTATAAGCAAAAGTTCCATAAGGACAAGTGAAAGTAGTTTTTCTCTATCTCCTAACTTGCAATGAATATCTCAGAAATATCCTGAATAACCATCTAAGAAACAAGATACTTATGTCCACTTAAACGCTCCAACATCCGAACTATGAATGGAAGTGGATGATGATCTTTCTTAGTATGATCATTTAGTTTTCTAAAATCAATGCACATTCGATAACCGGTAATCTCTCTTGTCGGAATCCATTCATTCCTTTCATTCTCTTTCACTGTGAAACCTCCTTTCTTTGGTACCACTTGAGTTGGACTTACCCATTCACTATCCGATATGGGAAAGATTATCCCATTTCTAATAGCTTAATGACCTCTTTCTTAACAATTAACTCGCAAATTTGGGTTGAGGCGGCGTTATGTTGAATACAAGGTTTAGCATCTTCCTTCGAATTATCTTATGAACGCAAATCTCGTGGCTAATACCTCGAATATCGGCAATTGTCCATCCAAAAGCTTTCTTATGCTTTTTCAACATTCTAAGTAATTGATCTTCTTGATTCTCATTAAAGATGATGAAATAATAACCGTAATAGATTATTAGTTTCAAGAAAAGCATATTTTAGATTTAAAGGTAACGGTTTCAATTCCAGTTCTTAGGTGGATCTTCCAATGATGGTTTAAGAACCGGTCCTTCTAGTTCTAATTCCAAATACTTATGCCATGATGGTTTAAAAGTAAAACTTCCTTTATCTAGAGAAAGGATTATCTCTTTCATTTCGGTGTCTTTCTCATCTTCCTTATAGATGAGACAGAGTTAAGCATTCTTCTAATCTGTCTTCAAAAGTTGGTAATCGATTATCATGATGTAATGAATATCCTCTATAAAAGAACATGATTCGTGATTTATATGGATGGTTCATAGCTTTGAAAATATTGAAAGTAACTTCATCTTCATTGACTCTCGAAATTAACTCTCCTTTACGGACATCTATTAAAGTTCTTCCCGTAGCTAAACGGTCGACCTAAGATAAGTGGCGCCTGAATATCCTTCTTCCATTTCCATAACTACAAAATCTACTGGAAAATAGAACTTGTCTACTTTAACCAATACGTCCTCAATAATTCCTTTAGGGTATTTAATCGATCTATCTCGCCATTTGCGAGTCATTTCGATCTTAAGTAAGATTTCCTATACCTAGCTTCTTATAATCCTCATAAGACATGAGATTTATACTAGCTCCAAGATCACATAAGACTTTCTTAAACAGTAAATCCTCCAATTTCACATGGAATGGTAAAACTTCCAGATCTTTCAGTTTAGGTGGTAACTTATCTTTGCCGCAAAATCAGAGAACATTCTTCATTTAGGCATATATTCTCATATTCCTCTAATTTTTTCTTGTTTGATGAATATCTTTCGAAACTTTCCATAAGCAGGCATACTAATTAGAGCTTCGATAATGGGGATATTAACATGAATATGACGAAAAGTATCAAGGAAACGAGCATACTTCGATCGCTTTTAATCTTTTAATTTGATCTTTAGGTGGGTAAGGTAAAGATTCCAAATCTACAACCTTTGATCCCAAAGTCATTTTCTCTTTTCCTTTCTCCTTAACCCTTTGAGTATTACTTGATCGCCAAGTATCATGATCTTGGGTTTTTTCTTTTAAAACATTCCCTGAATCAATCTCTACTCCAGATTCCTTCAGTGCTTCCTGTTTTTCATCCTTGTTTTCATTATCCTCTATTCTAACATGTTCTTTGAATAAATTCCTTAAATCTTTATCCATGGGATCCTTCAAAATCCTAGGGATTTTTACCCATTTTTCACCTTCATTCTCAGGTTCCAAACTTCTATTCCTTTTCAAGAAATTCTTTATAATTTCTTCTTCCTCATCAGTGAATTCAATTTCATCTTTAGTTTCATCATTTTTTCATCTAAATCATTTTCTACTTCATTATTCCCAAGTTTTTCTACTCCATTACTACCACGAGTTTTCTACTTCTCGTAATTACAACATTTACCTCTCTTGGATTTCTTTCAAGATTGCTTGGTAATCCTCCCTGGGAAGTCACTCTTGTTATTACGTTCACCTTCCCTACTCAAATGATCTTCCATATTCCTCAATGAGGCTTCTATAGTTCTCATTCTCAGTATCATGTCCACTCATAGATGTTTTCATCGTGCTCATATCTTTAGTGGATCGTACCAATAGAAGTCATCATTGTTTCCATATTCTTAGCTTGAGTAGATACTACACCCATCATATTTTCCATTAGTTTTTCCCATTTTTCAACTCCTTCTGCAGGTTGAGTTGAACCTTGAGTTACTGGTATACTTTGAGTGGTATGTTGAGGATAGGATCTAGGTAATGATTGCAAATTCTGATTAGATGTATTTTCTTGATAAACTTGATTCCTATATGGGACTGGATATGGCGGTTGTCCTTGCTTACTGAGGTTTTCAGACCATCGATAAGTAGGATGGTCTCTTCTAATAGCATTAAACGAGTTTGAGTATGCATTGTTCAAATTCCTATGCTGATGAAGAAAACTCACCTCCTCTCTTGAATATCCTGTTGGTTCTTCAATCCCTAATGGCATATTTTCCTGATTTGAGTATTCAGTTGGTGTACTATTTTCTGAACTTTGGTTTTTGTTAGATTGTAGGCCATCAAATTTCCTACTCAAATTTTCTAAATGTGCTAGAACTTCCGTATTAGATGTACATTCTCCTGCAAAAGCTACTTTTCCGTGCTAGAACCGGTTTCCACACATTCTCGTTATTTTTGGAAATCTTTTCTATAGCATCGTAAACTATTTGAGCTTCACTCATCATTAAAGAACCACCACATGCATGATCTACATCAAGACGTGAATCTTTTCTTAATTTACTTACGAAAAATTTGAATTTGCATATCTAAGGAATAACCATGATCGACAGAGCTCTTAACAACTTTTTAAATCTTTCCCGAGCATTCCCAAGCGCTTCTTCGAGATCCTTGTCTAAAGTTAGCAACCTCGACTTTTAATTCCAAATTTCGTCCGAGAGTGAAATATTGTTTCGAAATTCAGTTTGAATCTCCTCCCAACTTGTAAGTGAATGATGTGGAAGAGACATAAACCAATCTCGGCTCGTCCTTGTAGAAAAAAGGAAACATAGTCATCCTCGTTAATTCACTTATGAGCACCTTGACTTTTGGTCAGTATTGCATAGTTCTTCAAAAGATAGAGATGATGATGTGGATCTTCATCATCCTCTCCTAGAATTGGGCTCTTGCGTCAATTAAACCAAAAAGATGAGATTTAATTTCAAATTATTTGCTCCTTCATTGGGTAAAAGTATGGGATTATTAGTCCGGTTTCTTCTTATGGTTTGATCACGATAGGTCTCGGGTTTGGTGGGTTATTACGATTATTCGGTTCCGATTCGATTATTTCTATTATTATTATTATTATTAGGTTAACGGGGTTTTGTCCATGCCCTGAGCATGATCTAGCCTCTGTTCATTTGTTTCATCACTAGTTTCAGCCATTCTCGTATTTCTGTTTGAAGATGATTCTTGGTCAGGATTGTTAGTAATATCATCCGCAGCGGAAGCGATTTAAGGATCTAGATCTATAAACTACACGTAATAAAATAACTAGATCTATATCTACAAGGGGGTTGTAGAACATACCTCTTGGATCTCAAAATCCAAGTTGAAGAACCGCAATAGGATGAACGAAGGAAAGCGTGAAGAGCACCACGATCTTCCGTACCGTGTGATCCAAGCAACTCCCGTGGAAGGAAATTCTCGACTCGAACCCTTCCGATATGCTACCCGGAAAAATCTCCAAGATTTCTCCCTAATACCCCTTGGCCGAAAAAATATTTTCTTCTCCTCTCTAAGAGGTGAAGTCGAAATATGTAGTGTGTTAAGGCTTGGGAGAACTCTCTTTATATAGGAGAGTAAAACTTAAGCCCCAAGGATTTTATAATTAATACAAAATCAATTATGATAATCCTATTAAATAAAAGATAATCCCAAAATATTCTAGAACAAATCTAGAATAATCTTTATCTTTATTTCTTACCATAAATATTTATCCAATAAATATTTTATGCACATGTCTTATTAATCATAAGAAAACTAATTTCTTGTTCCAAAAATAAGAGGGGGGGCGCCACTTTTAATTCATGACCTAGTCATAATTAATTTTTGGGCTATAACACAATTGGGCCAAGATTATGGAAAATGTCTTTTCCACATATTTAATTATTTAGCCCAACTAACTTAATAGTCCACTAAACAATTAATTCACATATCGATTAATTAAATTCTAATAAGAATTAAATTAATATCATTATTAGGATTCGACGTCCGAGAATAGCTATGCTATATTGGAGGCACGTCGGGGACCATGGACTAATAATCAGCGGCTCCGATAAATCAAATAAATAATTATCTTACAAACAGAATAATTATATTCGATAAATCAATCACAGGAATATGCCACCATAATTCCGTGACTGCACTCCTCCGATTATGAGATTATATTTATCTCCTCACGAGAATAATAATAAGCGTCCATTGATATAATCATTACATAAGGATTAATCCTCCATAGATCGCTTCATTCTAAATCGGGAAGTTACCGTTAACCCTTTTAGAACCTCTTATCCTTATTTACCATTAACCCCTAGTGATCAATTAATTCATACAACTCACCGGTGATCAATCGATGTGATATGAACTCGCGCGATCGATCGCTTTCTAGGATTAACAAATAAGGAATCGTCTATCTACTTCCATAAATGGAAGGAATGGATTCCGTATCTGTGATAACACGTACTACTCACTCAATCCAAGACAATGCCAAGATGGGGTAATTCGGACCACGGACTCGGTGTAATCCTTAACCGTCAAGTCAAACTTCATACCGATTCAAGCGGTTGGATCGTGATCACCTCAGATTAAGATATATCCATAAATATGATCATCCATTGATTCGATAAGACTTCTCGATTACGGAATTATATCGTGAACTCTAATCAAATCGGTCCAAATTTCTATATGATATATCTATCATATATAAATGCCCCATTAGGTTCTCTTAACCGAAAGTCCGGATAAGACAATCACACCTATTGTGTTCTCAAGCATTAATAGCACGTTAAAGGAGAGACCCGATACTCTCGATTAACTTCACTATGGGCTAATTGTATTTTAAGTACATCTTCACTAACTCAATCCTCCCGTATATACCATACACCGAGTTAAGTGATTACATAAACGATATACTTAGGGTTTTCTGTAGTGTAAATACTATTGTCACATCGGTGATTATGAGAATAATAAATATGAATAATAACGTCAATTCATTTATTAAATAAAACAATTACAAAAATTGTCTTTCGGACATCACACCTAACAATCTCCCACTTGCACGAAAGCATGTGATTAATTGTTTTAGAGCACACCCTATTATTTAAAATACAACAAACTACATCTCCCACTTGCTCTAAAGCAATGGGGACTTATCCCGTATTCTAGTACCCACTAAGCATGTCATAACCATTTCAGATTCCAAAAGTACACTCCGAGTATGCGGTCGTAGGATAGGTCAGTGACTCGGGGAGTACCTACATCTAAATGTCATGGGTCTTAATGATTAGTCAGGTTGTCGGCTCGAGACGATCCGTAGAATCGAAACGTTACCGGTCCATCAAATCATGTGGTACTGAGTAAACACTGAGCCCGAGATCGACTTAACGATCATCCTCAATCTGACTTAAAGTCAAAATCGCAGTATCACACATATCCAGGTTCACACATGAATATGTCCGCATATTGTTCCTCGTTCTCTTCAAGATACTAAAGGACATACTAAACTTGCTTTGTTAACCGCCCGAATCTAAGATTCGATCAAAGTTGACGTTCAATAACTCGACCATCTCTTACTAGAAAGAGAATCTATCCCATTTCTCCCGATCCAAGATTTAGAGAGTCATTCCCGAGGCATAGGGTAGAACTTCCTCGTTGAATGTTGCATACACAGATGCATCATCTTAACCAATAAGATGGATGGGAAACCAAAGGATCGATTCTAATGAATTCGACCGAGTCAAACTCTTAAGAATGTTGTCCAAAACTCATTGCGAGAATTATGGTATTGTCGATTCGACTTGGATAACACACCCATGTTGATTCCAACTGGTGCAGTGTTATCCTTCACAAACACTAATTTATATTTTTACTACTGTACTAAAATTGATATCCAGTCTACAAAAGACTTATCAATATTCTGGTCAAATCCACATATTGTAGAAATATATGACTTCCAATGACCGAGAGGTTTGCTTTTTATCCACAAAGGACATAAGCCTTGACAATCATCCCGTCATAAGTTTATAAGTCAATACCCTTCTGCTTTGAATGAATCCAGACTCCGCTTGTTTGGCAAGAAAGTCTTAGGAATCACCCCTATTTCTACGCTTTTGAACGAAATCATGCAATACCGAACTCATTCTACTCTTTTCCGTGTAGATCCAATTACTCCCACTGGGCCTGAGACACTCAGGTGGTTCTACAAGAGTATGAACATATCTGGAGTACCAAACTCCATTCACAGGGTTATGGCTTGTAAACCAGCCTCTATTATCAGAATCCTATACAGCTCACAAAAGAGCCATAGGTCATCGATCGATCCTCAGACTACAAAGTCCGCCGAAACCGTAATGGGTAATGGATAAACCATACTCCCACTACATTCTGGGTGGATCGAAATTCTGATCTAGTTTAGTAGTATTTAGTGTTATCACCAACAACCGATGTTGGATGTGGTCTGATTTTAATCAGTTAGTAACTACCTTGAGTAAACGTACTGCAAGGTTTAAGGTTTTACTGTTCATAGACTCTATCAGAAAGGACGCAATGATATAACGTCCTTTCCGATTTCATGAATCTTATAACAAACCTTTTTCTCAATGCTACAAGATATAGAAACGATTGGTCATCGACCGAACGTGTTCGCGAAATTTCCAGACCTACCTTCAAGCACCGTGTGCTAAATGCTTATATTTACGGAAGTGGGGTGAACCGAATCCACACCTTATCCGTAAATTCCAAAGCATATTCTAGGTAGACTTCTCGGTCTTACATTTCAATGTAAACCGTTATTTCGCTTCTAATATCTTTATTGAGTTATGCGATGTATTGTAGCACATCTAAAAACATATATAAGGCAATTTTACGGTTTCTCACTTAGTGAGAACATGTCACAATGAGGCAAATGAGCATCGCCTCTAGAGGACTATGAATGGCCTATTCCGAGTATAGAATACTCTATCTCTGTTGAAAACAGAGAAACCTCAAAAATATTTTGGATAAACTGACCGGAGTGTTCGAATAGTTATCAGACAAGAAGTCACTACTCGGAAGCTCCTACTAGCTTGTATCTTTCATCGACTCGAAGGTCGCGCCATAAACAAGCTATGTTACTTTTTTATAACCATTATCCTTTTCCGATTGAAAGGAAACTTAGTCATTGAACCTTTGAGACAATATAACCAGGTCGAGAGAAAGGAATCACCCCGAGCAGTCTTGAGTCTTGTTTTTAGGGACTATGCACTAACTATGGAATATGAAGAAGCGTTTATCTAAATATAGAAACCAATTGCTTTTAACATTCTTAAGATGTGTTTTATATACATATTTCAAAGATTTCTAAGTGGTTTTGACTTTAAACAAAAGTCCGAGTCTTGGATTCAGTACTACAAATGGTATATTCACTTTCTATACGACAAACAAATTATCGGATAGAAGGTAAATCCATTCGTTCCAACGAATCTTAAACTGAAAATAAATTTTCCGCGATATCCAAGGATTGAATCCGAGATTCATTTCCTTATATCACTCCCACTATTCTAGCTAAAATTAACTGCCCGTTGTTTACTCTTTTAATCGTTAAATGCACCGCTACCTTGTTCTTCCAAAGAACTTAGCTCGAGAAAATCACCAAGGATTCATAGGTTGGTGATCCAAAATCACTTTCCTTATCCTATGATTTTCGCTTAATTAATTTTCGTTCACCTTAAAGTTTTCTCGCTTAGGTGACTAACACTTTTAGACATATTCACCCATTCTTGACTTTCCGTGAATGGAAATAGCTCTTGAACCAATGTTCGTTTGAGTAGACACTACTCTTGAACCGTGGGATGTCTATTTCGAGTGTTACTCGTCGAGACTTCTCGGATTTTCTAATATACCGAAAAACAACAAATCATAACATTAAAGCTCCCACTAGTTTATCGGTTCCAAATACCGCCTAACGAGCAATGCTTTATTTTTATGAATTTCCGATTTTTTCGATTAGAAAATCTTTCGTACATAGTTCTATTGTTTCCAGAAAAACAACAAATCATAGAAACTCCCACTAGTTCATCGATTCCAAATATCGTCTAACTAGCAACATTTTATGACTTTCCGGTTTTTCAATTAGAACGGTTACGTGTGTAGTCAGTTACACTTTTCTAATGTTCTAGAAGAAACAACAAATCATAAAGCTCCCACTAGTTCATCGATTCCAAATATCATCCAACTAGTAACACTTCATGATTTTCCGATTTTTCAATTAGAAAATTACTCGTGTAATTACTACACATTCAAAATTCACTAAGAATTTCAAAGTCCGAGATCACCTTTGGTCAAACTAAGTTTGTCTTCCGTTTGACACGAATGACACTAGTGACATACCTATATGTCACTCTGGTTTTTAAAAGGCTTAAGAGAAAATATCTCTTTCGAAAAATAATTGCATTATCGATTAACTAGTTCAACGTCCTAGTTACTTTCCACTTTTTAACGAAAGTCAATACTAGTCAATTATAAATTTTAAGCAATTCAAGAAGGATATAATCTTGTAAAAAAAAATGACATGTATTAATTCAAGTTTAACACTACTATATTTTATTTTAGGAATTGTAAACTAAAATTAAGTCTACTCTACCATTCCAAGGTTTTAACCTCGCATCTCAGTGCCGCCGAAGGGTAGGTCAAAGAGATGACGGTTAAATCGAGACAATCTCATCAATGAATAACTTGTGAGAATCAAACATCGCACGAGAATCGAACATCCTTTTATTCATTGACTACCTTCCTTTTTTAGCCTAGATATTTCCAAAAATATCCTTTATGAGTGTGACCTACTATATCGGATCTCTTAGGTACGCCCCGAGTGTGCCGTCGTAGGATAGGTCAGTGACCCGACGAGTACCCAGAAATCCTATCCTTTCGGAGACCAAGCCATGAATGTTGATAGGGGTGAACACCATCCTTAGGGGGACGAAATCAAAGCGCCTCGAGGCGTCACCCTTCTCTCACTTACTTGTATCTATAGTAGAGGCCGTGGGGTTGGCTGTCGCCTCCCCCGCTCCCACTCAATAATTTTGGAAGTGGTTGTGGGTTAACTAACCACGTCTTTTTGATGTTATCATAAAAGCTCATCAAATCAAGGATTCCGAATGGTGTCGGTGACGTAGGCAAGCCTACCCGTCCTATTCGTTGGAACATATGTGACAGTCGGACGAAATCGGGTCAAGACAGCCTCATTGAGATAAGAAGGAATCACCCATCCGTTCTCTGGTGTAGCTTAGTCTTGCCGGACCCCCGTGCATACATCACACTAGGAGGGTTAAGTCGGTCGAGCCTAGCTCAGTTGACCACCCAACCTATAAGCGAACCGTTTTTATCCAAGATTTTTTGTTCTTTTACCATCATTCAATCTCGTAGACACTACGAATTGAAAACGTGATCTCGTTTGGGCTTTAAGGCGGTTCACCGAGAACACACACCGAAAGGCCTAACGATTTCATAACCCGTCCTCGGATCATTAATTAGTTACTAAATTCATTAATTACCACGTATTAATTAAATTTCAACTAATTACACGAGTTTTTATACATGCCTATTTTAATTACCAAAATTAAAATTCTACATGTATGCAAGGAGTGGATTTATGATATGATGCATGTCATGGCAATTCGATTTTATATCTATTTTATGATCAAACACATAAAAATAAAGTGCGGAAAATTTAAACACCGAGATGGATCGTTGAGTACACTCAGATCTAACCTATTAGAAAATAAATAACCAAAACCCTAACTAGGGTTTACTACTTTCTAACTAAATCTGCAGCTGTTCGAACTCTTCGACGATCGGCATACAAACGAACTCGGATCGGGACGAAACTTTCCAGATCTTTTCTTCACTCCTTGAACTTCAATATGGACGGTTGGATCGGATTTTTGACTTACCAATTTTCTCCAGTAAACTGCCAAACTTGCTGCTGAATCTGACTTTAACTGCACTGCATCAAGGACTTCCTGAGGCAGATCGGGAATCGAGCTGATCCCGATCGACCTAAAATTTTTATGATACGTCCGAAACTCCAAGTTGATCAATCTGAACGGTCGTATTTGCGTTTCAACGGTCCAAACTCTCCCAGAAAATCGAGGAAGTCACAGATAGTGTTTCTGTGAATCCTGCGTTTTTCTGTTACAGCAGCCTCTTCGCAGCATCAAACGGATATCGAAACGGACTCTGATCGACGCCAAAATTTGTGGAGTTGATCATCATCTTCTAATCTTGATTCTGACCGGAGGGATCTTCGTTTCAACGGTTCGATCAACGGGAAAAGGAAAAATACTAAACAGCTACTAAACAGATCTATTTTCTGGAAATTAAAATTGCAATAAGAAAAAAGAATTACATAATTTTCTATACTCATATGGACGAATTTTCATCGTTTATATGAGTTTACAATAGATCTAACGGGTAAACAGTGCCAACCCCAATCCATCTCTTCAACCACGACATTCATAAGCATAAAAATTAAACATATGCATCGGCCCCCAAAAAAATTGGGACAAAGAATCTACATGTTTTACCACTCCTAGATCTAATATTTTATACGTATAAATATAGATCACCATGGCCTCCGATACCACTGTTAGTAATATCATCCGCAGCGGAAGCGATTTAAGGATCTAGATCTATAAACTACACGTAATAAAATAACTAGATCTATATCTACAAGGGGGTTGTAGAACATACCTCTTGGATCTCAAAATCCAAGTTGAAGAACCGCAATAGGATGAACGAAGGAAAGCGTGAAGAGCACCACGATCTTCCGTACGTGTGATCCAAGCAACTCCCGGTGGAAGGAAATTCTCGACTCGAACCCTTCCGATATGCTACCCGGAAAAATCTCCAAGATTTCTCCAATAATACCCCTTGGCCGAAAAATATTTTCTTCTCCTCTAAGAGGTGAAGTCGAAATATGTAGTGTGTTAAGGCTTTAGAACTCTCTTTATATAGGAGAGTAAAACTTAGTTCCCAAGGATTTTATAATTAATACAAAATCAATTATGATAATCCTATTAAATAAAAGATAATCCCAAAATATTCTAGAACAAATCTAGAATAATCTTTATCTTTATTTCTTACCATAAATATTTATCCAATAAATATTTTACGCATATGCCTTATTAATCATAAGAAAACTAATTTCTTGTTCCAAAAAAGAGGAGGCGCCACTTTTAATTCATGACCTAGTCATAATTAATTTTTGGCTATAACACAATTGGTAGAGATTATGGAAAATGTCTTTTCCACATATTTAATTATTTAAATTTAACTAACTTAATAGTCCACTAAACAATTAATTCACATATCGATTAATTAAATTCTAATAAGAATTAAATTAATATCATTATTAGGATTCGACGTCCGAGAATAGCTATGCTATATTGGAGGCACGTCGGGACCATGGACTAATAATCAGCGTTCCGATAAATCAAATAAATAATTATCTTACAAACAGAATAATTATATTCGATAAATCAATCACAGGAATATGCCACCATAATCCCGTGACACACTCCTCCGATTATGAGATTATATTTATCTCCTCACGAGAATAATAATAAGCGTCCATTGATATAATCATTACATATGGATTAATCCTCCATAGATCGCTCATTCTAAATCGGGAAGTTACCGTTAACCCTTTTTAGAACCTCTTATCCTTATTTACCATTAACCCCATAGTGATCAATTAATTCATACAACTCACCGGTGATCAATCGATGTGATATGAACTCGCGCGATCGATCGCTTTCTAGGATTAACAAATAAGGAATCGTCTATCTACTTCCATAAATGGAAGGAATGGATTCCGTGATTCGTGATAACACGACTACTCACTCAATCCAAACAATGCCAAGATGGGGTAATTCGCACTACAGACTCGATGTAATCCTTAACCGTCCAAGTCAAACTTCATACTGATTCAAGCGGTTGGATCGTGATCACCTCAGATTAAGATATATCCATAAATATGATCATCCATTGATTCGATAAGACTTCTCGATTACGGAATTATATCGTGAACTCTAATCAAATCGGTCCAAATTTCTATATGATATATCTATCATATATAAATGCCCCATTAGGTTCTCTTAACCGAAAGTCCGGATAAGACAATCACACCTATTGTGTTCAGGCGCATTAATAGCACGTTAAAGGAGAGACCCGATACTCTCGATTAACTTCACTACGGGCTAATTGTATTTTAAGTACATCTTCACTAACTCAATCCTCCTGTGTATATACCATACACTGAGTTAAGTGATTACATAAACGATATACTTAGGGTTTTCTGTAGTGTAAATACTATTGTCACATCGGTGATTATGAGAATAATAAATATGAATAATAACGTCAATTCATTTATTAAATAAAACAATTACAAAAATTGTCTTTCGGACATCACACCTAACAAGGATTTCCCTGACTAGTATGACCACGTTTACTCTCTACTCTTAACTGCCTTTCGTAAGTGTTTATGTCAGGCTTATAAGGAGTGAGTGGGGCCTTACCACTTCTGGTCATCAACTAACGAAAATAGAAAATAAAACGAAATTGATAGTAGTAGAAAAAATTGGTAACTTACCTATAAGGTAAGTACCAACGAAAAATAAAATAGAAATGGGATAAGAAAAGTGTTGACTTATTCTCGAGAATTTTGAGCTAATACAAGTAGTAACCATAGACACATAAAAAAGAAATTAGCGACGTTCCCCGGCAACGGCGCCAGAAATTAATCTGACAAATTGCTTTCAGTAGTGCTAAACCAGGTCTTAACCGACGATGTATCGGGTCAAATCAGAAGTGCTAGTATGGTGAGTCAGAGTGTCGAATCCTCAGGGAACTTGGTAATTCTTCTACGTGTGGTTAAACACCAAAGAGCTGTTATTAACTCGATCTAAACCGCAATTTTATAATACAGATCACTACTATTCTAGTCAACATAAAATAAATGCGTAATTTAAAAGTTATTCTAATATAATATATATAGATATATAAATATATATATAAATGTACATAGATTGCAAAGTATATATATAGATATAAATATATAGATACCAATATATTTTATAGAACTAGACAGATAAGTTTATAGAACTAGCCAAAGTTTATATAATTGATTTATACGATCTTTTCAGTAGACGGAATGTGCTCGATCTTTCCTTTTATTTTAGGTCCAATTGAGTAAATGAAACGGTGCACTCACGAGGTTAACAATTCCTCCTCACACGAGCGTATGAAATTGTCATATGTCATTGTCATCGATTCAATCTCCAAAGCGCCCCATGCTAATCTCGCTTAGTCTCGAGCAGTACAGTACAAATCTACCCCGGATAAAAGAGGTTATTCCGTTTGTCAGATGGCCGATGTTATTCAAAAGGCTCCGGTTGTCAGGCGGATCGATTTAACTTTCCGGTGTTAGTTTTAATTAAACTGTTGATTTTAACATTATTACGATCTCGAGCACAATTTTAATAAGATCTATCTTTCCCAAGACAAATCTGCCCCCGGGTAGGAAATAGGATTCCGTAGTCACGCTTTCGCACGGCCAATTTTACCCTCCGGTTTTTCTATCTTTTATCTCATATCCTAACTTCTCTAGTCAGTTCATCGTTTGGTTATATGTTGTGCTTCATCTTGGTTAATTACGTCAATCCGAATATTATCAATACGTTACAGAATAGAAAAAGATTCAATTAACTCAATTTTAGTCAATTTTACTTAGACAACATTCCTTTACCAAAAAGATCGAAATAAAAAGATTACATAACTTTGGCTAGTTTATTAGAGTTAGCCTAAAAACATTATAACAACGAAAAAGATAAAAACAAACATAAATACTTAAGAAAATTACCCGATTACAAATGTTGAATCAGAGTTGTATTCTTCCGGACATTACAACGACTTCAACAACACTGAACTTCTGATAATTTCTCGAGCATTACAACGATACTACGAGATTATTATTTTTGGCTTAAGGCCTATTTACAAACTACAGAATAAAAAAGAAACAAAGAGGAGAGGATATATATATATATGCTATATGTATATATATTGGTACATCGACTCTGTTTGCAAATGATCTCCTTATATTGACAAAAGTCCTTGGGCCGGACCGGTCCGAGATCAAGCCGGATCGGTCCGGTGTAATGATTAGCTCCACCGCTTTGATTGATCAGCATGTGCTCCGTATGATTATATATTTTTATATATAATTATTAAACTTCTAAAATTCATATCTCGAGTTCTGGACCTCCAAAAATCATGATTCAAGCGGCATCGGAAAGCTCTCGGAAAAATCTACAACTTTCGTGAAGAACTCTTCTTCAGATAACGTCGTTTTGATGAGCCATTCATTTGTCGAAGACATTTCTCGATTACCACTTAACCAAATTGATTGGCCACTTGACCACTTAAGCTATTCAATTGACCATTTAAGCTCGTGGCACTCTCTAAATCATTCCAAAGATATGATTATACTTCACCATGTCAATTCTCGGGGTCTCGGCTTATAAATCTGCAATAAAATACCACAAATACCCACGTAAATCTGACACGACACTCCGATTTACTAAAATCGGTACAAAATTACAACTTTTTACTATTATTACTACTAACTACTCTAAATTATAAAGATTAACATTTCATACTATTTATACCATAATTTCATATATTTTATATAGAATTCGTTGATAAAACATAATAATATAACGTATATTTAATCATATAAAAGTAGTATATCAGATATCCGAAACCTTGCTGATGGTCGAACCACGGTGAAAGTGGTACGGTAGGTCGAGGGGTATGACCTGCAGGAGGTGGGTATAAAGTCTGCTGTTGTTGGTGAAACACCAATGGTGAGGGGTGGCTCATTGGTGGAGGATAAACACTGACTGGTGGAGGATAAAAGGTTTGCTGGTGCAGAGGGTAACTTACCGATGGCGGTACAAATCCTGTTGGAACATCACTCACCAAAGAAAACTGAACTGAACTCCCCACGTGCCATCGTGGAGGTTGCTCCTGATGTGGTCTCGGTGACAAACCCTGCTGAGACCTTGGTGTGGGTGTCGCAGTACGGGGTGGTGGTGATAAACTCCGTTGCGGTGGAGGAATCTGCCTCACAACACCGCCTCCTACGACTGGTGTTGGACTTTCCCGTCGAACTCTTGAAGTCTCTGCCCCCGCTCCAGTTCTCGTGAACACCATCCTGATGATCAAAGAAAACCAGAACGTTACTAAAAGGTCTAAAGAAAACTTATCTTAAAAGAAGGAAGCCTAAAAGATGCTTCTCTCTGATACCAACTGTAACGCCCCGTTCCCGGACACCGAGTCCTTATCCGGAAAAGGAACGTTCGACACGTATAAAATAAAAATAAATCCACTTTATACGTAAGCCTCTACTACGTCGTATCAAAAGCAAGCAAACGGAAGCAAAAGACTCGGGTATAAAATTTCAAACAATCAAGAATAGAAATGAAATCTAAAGATGGAAATGTAACTTATTACATTCAAGGGAAAGTACGGAATCCAAACGAAACGTACGACAATCTCAAAAGAAACGTAACGATACTACAAGTCTCGAAAGACCAAAAGTCTAAACAGTCTAATAAATGAAGAGCTAAATAAATAATGTAAAGTCTTCAATGAGGCGTCTTCAAACGTCATCATAGAACTCCTCCTCGTAAACAATATCAACCTGTTCGTCTTCTCACCCCCAAACACATAGAAAAACATGCATTTGAGGTAAGTACAACATACTTAATAAGAAAGAGAAGCTATGACGACAATTATAATTTATAAAGTAAAGATAATTTAAAGTTTAGTTGATTAAGTGTGACCGACTCAATCTAGGGTTCACTCCATGTCCATCAACATGAACTGACTAACCGTTTCTACTTAACTTATCTATGTTACAACCGCACTCAAGGGCACTACGCGTATCCACTTTTGGGACACTCTTGGCAACATATTAGTGGATCACACCAATATCCACGGAGGCTAGAATAGGTAGGCTCCGATAGTACAAGACATCTCAAATGGAGTCCCTCCGTGCTTTGGGTTTTTTTTGACTCTACGGAGTTCTTCCACCTTCAGAGGTAGGCATACATCGCGTTATAGGACTCGGTGTCTATCCAAGAGAGACATGTTGTTTAATCTTTTACTAGTCAAGTCACGTATTTATTAGGATGGTTAACTAGCCACCTAAGTGTTTTCAATTAATCTCCTCACATTAACTACTCTCTCCTGTAGACCCACCGGACATTAACAATACCTAGCAATTACACGCATGTGATGAATGCTAATTCATCAAATCACAAGCCTATCATGCTCTTCCGACGGATCCGAACTTCAACTCCCTTTAAGAGTACATTCGGTGTTTTAACTGAACGAATCAGAAGTTCAATTCAGGCTTGTATAATTTATACCATGTTATCATATCATAAATAAGGGTTTAAAACAATTATAATATGATTATAAAACTCAAAACCAAACTAGAATGATAAAACCGTACAGCCATGGTAAAACAGGCCAGACGCCCGTTTGAACCCCATGGGCGCCCGTCCGTAGTCGGACGCCCGTCCCACTAAACCTCGACGCCCGTCCATCTAAAACAAATACATCCTCGAATCAAAAATCTCACCTCGTGGCGCCCGTGCGCTTATTTGAGCGCCCGTCCAGGCTCACAGGGTCTCGGACGCCCGTCGACTAATCCAGACGCCCGTCCGCTGGTTTTTCCCAAAACGCTAACACCGTCAAAACTCGATTTCAACCAATTCTAACCTAATTAACATCGTTTTCAAAGACAATAAAACGAGTGAACATATCTAATCATCCCAAGAATACCTATGATCCTTGATCAATGAAAAACACATCTTTCTAGCATTTACACATCTTAAAACATAATCTAAACCTTACGAATCATAACCAAATCATAGGAAGAGTTTCTTACCTAATTGCAACCACAAACCGATTCAAAACGAAATTTTGAAAGCCTGCAGCTCTTCCCACAAAACTGATATCCACACGATGTGCTCCTCACAACTGTTCCAATCCTCTACTCTGATCCGAAAACGGTCAAGCTTTGCTTCAGTTAATTGAAAAACACCTCTAGCACCTTTTTTTTCTTCTCAAATCCATGAGAGAAGGAGATAAAACTGAAATTACGATTTGTGTTTAGGTTATGGGATTAATGTGTGTTAATTTTTCCTTAAATACCAATTCCCAATTAAATCCTTTTTCCTTAAACACCCTTAATTACCAAAATTGAGAATAATCCTTTAATTACACACACATATACTAAAAATTGTGTATAATTAATTAATAAAATTCTTAACTCCAATAAAAGAAAAGAAATAATAATATTTCGTTTTCGCAAAATGACACGTCTGCCCTTTCCCGAAAATCGGAATATTACAACAAGCCCCAAGGGGCAAGAGAATTTTGTGAAGGAGGGAGGACTTAGATGCTTGTTGGTTCACACGCGCACGCCGCCGCCGCCGTCCGGCCGGCTCGGCTCGCCTCGGGCTTGGCTTGGCTTGGCTTGGCCAAATATTAATTTTTTGGACCAGCTAAACAAAAATAATTCTGAGAAATACCAACAGAAGCGAGCATCGGCGATTGGAAGGCACCAGTTCGAACTGAGTGCATATATGTCTGCTCATGAACAGAAAAAAAAGCGCTTCAACTTCCAATTCTGAACAGTTGTACCCTCTCTTTTTTTTGCTGCGGAAATTCTGAACACATATTGCTGTTCATTGCCTCATACCCTGCCTATATATTTGCCTCATTACTTAATGAAATATACACGAATTCTCCCGAGCATTATACAGAAAATCTGCACTTAATTTTTCAGCATTCACGAAGTCGAGATAACAAGATCTTATCAGTTCGCCGGTCTTTCCTCATTCAAGTGCAAGAATCCGGAAAGGTAGATTGTTGTATCTTGGGAGACATATGTCATACACCGTGTGCACATAATCGGGGCATTAATGTCTTAAGGACAAAGTTCTTAACTCGCCTCAATCTGAATAAGTTTTCGTTTTACTTATGCTTTCTGTCAATTTCATTTACTTGGTATGCAGTATTTGGATCATGAATAAAATTATGTTGTTCGATTCATGTGTTTTGTTCTTTCTGTTTATTCAATTGATTGTTCATCAAAATTCAAAACGAATCGACATAATTAGTTCCAACATAAAGTTCATGTTACAAAATGATTTGGGCATGCTTTGAAATTACTGCAGCGCGCAAAACCGTAGAAAAAGTGTGTGTCGTCTAGGCAACCTGCTTTGGTCGCTTAATTATTAGGCAATGGCCTCTTTTGCCGCAGATTGTCTGTGATATGTTTAGGATATTTCAGTGTTAAATGCTCTACATTTTCATGACAGTACGATTGCCCGGAAGTTGCATTTTATGAAGTGATATATAATAAAAGTGGATACATGTATTTTCAACAGTTTTCATTACAGACTTGTTTATTGCATCGATATCTCTGAAAGATTTTTCATTAATTAGCACGCATGACATGGTTTGAACATAATTGTCTTGTTTAAATCCATGATATGAAGATGGAAAATGTGTATACGGAGGAAGAAATTAAGCGGTTCATGGTTATGTGGTAGTTTATGAAGGGAATCAACTATATCGAGGGTACCTAGCATCAGGCCAATTCCTGGATCACACGGCCGGGGATAGTGCCACTCTTAGGAGTTAGGCTATAACAAAGAGAAAATAAACTTTCATTAATTAGTCTAGATGAATTCAGAAGTGTACGTACCCTTTTCTTAAACATGATTAACAAGTATAAGGAAGAAGATTAAGTACATATTCATGTATCCATCTCAAAAAAGAAAAATTTCACAAAAATAGAACAAGAAAACCCTGAAATTTCATTAGATGATCTTTCAAAGCTATTAAAATGATGAAATAGAGAATGTTTTATTCGATACAGTAGTAGTTTACTTTTAATATATATAAGACACGCTTTCGATCTTTCGTTGCCAATTGATAGATCCCATATCCCATATTGAGGGACAAACTTACCAGGGTGCAAATTATATATGAAGCTTTTTACGGCTCATCACAGTCACAATCGTCGTAGTAACAGCAATCATCGTCGTTGTCTTGCAGAGTATGCAGATTGGTACGTAAATTGTAGTATGATTTAGAGATCAAAGGGAACAATAAGGCTGCATTAACATTAATGTTGGCGTGTTGATTCTCCATCACCCCGCCTGCCGTTGTAGTTGCAGGCTTTTCATCCTTGACAGTAGTGGTGGCATGATGATCTGCTTCAACAGTTTCTTCTATGCCCCTGAGTTTTTTCCCATTTCAATCACCTTAATTTGTGGCTTTCCTTAATTAGCACAGCCTAGCTCGCTCTCGTATAAATAACCTTTCTAATATTGGTGAGGCATCGGTATGAAAATATGCTTTTTCTTGTAGTTTTTGTGAAACATGCATAAAAACAGAAGATTTAATTTCCTACCAATTTGTCTTTCTTGCTTCTTTGATCATCATTGTTTTGTGGAGGAATCAGATTATTAATTTATTATAATCTTCAACCGGCTATTCGGTTAATTTGTCTTTCTTTCGACTATGCTTAATTTTCAACCGGCTATTCGGTTGGGACGTCCGTTGACTTTCATGCGTCTTGTCTTCACTTGATAAGATTGTAACTCTTAACATATATACCATTTTTTAATTATATATCCTATGCAATGTATCAACGGCGATACAATCCCTGAAAACACAGGTGGTGTATTTTTCAGAATAATCAATTATTAAATCATGTCGATTTTACCAACAAATTTCTCTCTCTGTTTTCTTAGAAACTTCCAATTTTCTTTTATTTTTTTATAATGAAGGAAATATCGCTGAGAGTCAAGAAACCGCCGGTATGACTCATGCCCTCCACGCATGGTAACCGTTGTCTAAGCTTCTGGAACTGAAACTAATAATATGTCACAATAAGCTGACTGGAAAATAGACTGATAAATTGAACATGTGTAAAATAGGCTGACGCTTAAGAAATAGGAACCCTAAATCAAAGTAGAAAAAAAAATTTGGTGTGATTCCTTTTCATTTCACTAAAAACAGCATATTAATGCAGATAACATCAAGTATATATCTTGTCATAAATGAGATTCAAAAATTGTTCAGATTCGAATTCTTTTACGCTGTTTGTATACGCTAAACAGCTAAACAACCAATTCACCTATATACTCTGCAAGGCTTTAATTGAAGGATCTTCCTTCTGGTGTTTTGAGTACATCTTCAAAATATCATAGAGCCAGCGCCCTTCCCGCCAAAAAAAAAATGTATATGAAGTAAACTGAGGCTAGAATTTAAGTTCTGTTGCTTTTCTTTCCGAATTTCGGGTTCTTGCACATTCGTATGCTTGAAGGAACAACTTCCACCAACTCATCCTCTTGAATATACTCTATGCAGTCATCGAGACTGTAAGTGAGTGGAGTATCGAGAACAACTGCATATACCAGCACGTGAATCAGTAAATGAAACAGAGCAGTGAGAGTCTGAATGCATCATGCATTTTCATAAGAAAAAAAATTTATGAGGAAAGTTAATTTATTGTTTACAATGTTGTGGATTGTATATGGCAGAATGCATTAGGAACACAACACAATCAGAGTCTCACCTGTTACTTCTTTGTTAGACCGAACATTTGTTGCAGCCTTTTTCTTGCAAACATTGAGAGACAAGTCTCCTGGGCGCTGATGAATTCCGACAATTTGGCCTTTGTAAACTTCGACACCTGGGCCGACAAACAGTTGGCCTCTTTCTTGTGAACTGCATAGTGCATATGAAGAAGTAGTTCCATCCTCAAAAGCAACCTATATGTATATAAGACAGTTTCGGGTTGGCATGTTTTGAACTTTGTAATCTGCTAACAACGAAGCAAGCATTCATGCAATATGTGTATATATACGTATGTTTGTAAATATGTATACATTCATCTATTCACCGAGTTGTCCATGTATATGTAATGTATGTATGTACGTACGTACAGTAAGAACAACGGACTAAAGCATTTTGAGGTAGATGATTACCAGGGATCCCATTTCACGCGTGGTTATATCACCAGCCCATGGTCCATAGCTATCAAATATAGTGTTGAGGATAGCAGTACCACGGGAAGCTGTCAAAACCGCATTCCTCAATCCAATAAGGCCTCGAGTTGGCATCTTATACTTCACAAAAACGGTGCCTTCAGATCTGGTGAGAAAATGAAGTTCAGATTCTATGCTAAATGGTTGCACAAGCTAAAAGATCATTATAACACAAAAGAACACAAATAGATCATAAACATAAAGCATGTCACTTACCCAATTCCTTGCATATCAATCATCTGGCCACGCCTTTTACCAAGCAGCTCGACAACAGAACCCATGTATTCTTCCTTCACCTCCACTGTGGCAATCTGCAAATGCATAAGAAAATTTTCTAGGGGGAACAAACCAAAACGATTACAGAATAACCCGTATATTCTTTCTCCAGATGAGTGAAAATGCAAAAGTATCCCATACAAAAGAAGCCAGATGTTTTTACCTCAAAAGGTTCCAGCAATTTGTCATTCACTCTTTTATTGATCACTTTGGGAGGTCCCACCATGAATTCATACCCTTCTCTTCGCCTGCAAAATAACGAAAATCGCTTTGTTACAAAAAGATAGGTGAACCCGTGTCAAGACTTCAGATTTCCTGTCTTACATATTTTCTATTAATATGGTAATGTGCAAGGTTCATGTCCCACTCGACAATAAACGTGTCAGCAGTTTCACCATCCTCAACCTTCATTGCCAAATTCCGCTCAAGCTCACGATAGAGGCGATCTCTTAAATTTCTACTTGTGACATATTTTCCCTGAGTACAACCAATGACAATTTGATTTAGCAAGTATATATAAATTATTTTCGTGCAATAAATGCAAATGACAAGACCACCATGTAATAAGTAAATTACTAGAGAATATACGGGGAAAGATCCGAAAAGCATATTCAAGTTTTAATCACTTCCTCTACCAATCCTTCCCCAATCTTCATCAAATAGGGCGTCTTTAGTAGCACCACAAGGGAAACGATTGACTTTTTAAAAGTGGATTTGAGACCATAGACCTCATATGACACTAAATCAGAAAAACAAATCATACCTCACGACCCACAAAGGGTGAAGTGTTGATTGAGAAAGCCATTTTAACTGTAGGTGTCACGGATTTTATCTATGCAAAACAACAAGTAATAAATTTATAGATCCGGTATTTCCCCAAGTGTAGGGATCGTAGTATAGCGATTAATACCGGAGTCGGTCACGAGGAATCGGGTATCTAGTTCATTAATTTTCCTAAGGTTGTTACTACTAAAACGAAACTAAAAAAGATAAAATAAATCGACAGAGGATTGTCACCCAAAGCCGTGAAGGATAAAAGCGATAAAACTAAATCTAAACTACTAACTATAAAAGGAAATAAACAAGAAGATGAACATGGAGATTAACAATGAACAAACAAAATCATCCAATCCTTCAAACCCTCTATCTCTATCTAAGGTTATCTTGTGATGATTAACTAAAGATGTGGTTCACCTAATCAAAAGTATGAATCCTACTTCCGTAGATAATTCGTCTATCAATCAAAACAAGGTGTAAGATTTATTCAAATCTAGCAACCTAGATAATCAACCTATCAACTTCCGTTATGTCAAGGTTAAAAATCCAATCTTTCCTATGGTGATCTAAGGTTTAACATGACTTCCATCAAAATCAAACATCGATAAGCAACCATCTTCCGATATACGTCGCATAACAAATAATCGCATAGGAAAGATACAACTTTGAGATAAAATCATAAAACAAACTTAAATAAAAGTAGATAAAACTCGAAGAAAAAGATTCAAATTGTTTGAACAATTGCAGCCCCTAAGCATGGAGTACATCGCAAAGAAAGAAACAGAAAAGCAAAATAAAAACCTAATCGACTTGCCACACCCTCCCAAATTCTCCCAACGGGGTCAACCCGCCAGGGTTCGCCTCTTATGATGGTGTATCAATGATATCGAATAATGTGTGTTTTAGGGTTGAAATCGCGCTGCTATTTATAGGAGAAATAGGTCGGTTTTCAGCATGTCGGCCGTGGACGCCCGTCCACTCAACTGGACGCTCGTCCAAGAATTACGACGCAGGTGGGCGCCCGTTTACGTTCAAATCAAGCACATAAACGCCGCTAAACACGAAAATCGGTCCAAACTAAACACGAAAACTAAACAAAACCCTAATTGGAACCTAAACACAAACCTATGAAAAATTAATAATCACTAGATAACACAAACTACCTACGAAAAACAAAACATAACAACTTTAGAAAAATACATAATGAATCGACAACCGCACGATTCCCGGCAACGGCGCCAAAAACTTGTCACGGATTTTATCTATGCAAAACAACAAGTAATAAATTTATAGATCCGGTATTTCCCAAGTGTAGGGATCGTAGTATAGCGATTAATACCGGAGTCGGTCACAGGAATCGGGTATCTAGTTCATTAATTTTCCTAAGGTTGTTACTACTAAAACGAAACTAAAAAAGATAAAATAAATCGACAGAGGATTGTCACCCAAAGCCGTGAAGGATAAAAGCGATAAAAACTAAATCTAAACTACTAACTATAAAAGGAAATAAACAAGAAGATGAACATGGAGATTAACAATGAACAAACAAAATCATCCAATCCTTCAAACCTCTATCTCTATCTAAGGTTATCTTGTGATGATTAACTAAAGATGTGGTTCACCTAATCAAAAGTATGAATCCTACTTCCGTAGATAATTGCCTATCAATCAAAACAAGGTGTAAGATTTATTCAAATCTAGCAACCTAGATAATCAACCTATCACCTTCCGTTATGTCAAGGTTAAAAATCCAATCTTTCCTATGGTGATCTAAGGTTTAACATGACTTCCATCAAAATCAAACATCGATAAGCAACCATCTTCCGATATACGCCGTGATAACAAATAATCGCATAGGAAAAGATACAACTTTGAGATAAAATCATAAAACAAACTTAAATAAAAGTAGATAAAACTCAAAGAAAAAGATTCAAATTGTTTGAACAATTGCAAATTTCCAAGCATGGAGTACATCGCAACAAAGAAACAGTAAAAGCAAAATAAAAACCTAATCGACTTGCCACCCCACCTCTCCCAGCGGGGGCTGGGGGCCGCTAGGGGTTCGCCTCTTATGATGGTGTATCAATGAGATCGAATAATGTGTGTTTTAGGGTTGAAATCGCGCTGCTATTTATAGGAGAAATAGGTCGGTTTTCAGCATGTCGGCCGTGGACGCCCGTCCACTCAACTGGACGCTCGTCCAAGAATTCTGGACGCAGGTGGACGCCCGTTTGCTATGGCGTCTAAACTCTCTGAATCAAAAACTCATCCTGGACGCCAGTCCACTTATTTGGACGCCAGTCCACTTTGGACGGGACTTGGACGTGCGTTCAGCTCTTTTTCTTCCAAATTAATCTTGATCTTCATTCCAACTTCATCTCTATCTCTTCCCTTCCATGCAAATCATCACTTGAACATCTTTTAAGCTCCTTTCACCTCATGCAAGCGTACTACACATCACGATAAAACCATGCAAAATGTAACATCTTACATCTAAAGATATTTATCCAATAAAATCACATAATTAACCCGATTTTGAACTTTAATACTTCTAAAACTCATTTGCTCAATATTTCAATATAAAGCTCGATTTCTATGAGAAACATACGAATATGGAGAGAATTGTTACAAAATATATCCTTATAAAACGTATAAAATCACCCTTAACAGTAGGCTCTTCAATCTTTATGGATGGCAATGGCTTGCCAGAATTTCTGTCTGCGATGGTCTCTCCAATCTGAGTAAAAGATCCTTTGGTTGGGTCAGAAAAGTTGGCAATAAAATCATGCGGAATGGGGAATAAAAGGCAAAGTAGTTTAAACCTGAATATCATCAATTCCACAGACGGCACAAATATCGCCACTTTTCCACGGTATCCGCTTGGGACTCTATTGAATTTCTCATACACAAATAATTCACTTATTTTTGCAAATCTGCAGCATCATCTCAAGTGCATATCTCGAAATCAAAGCGAAAAGTCAAAGCTATAACCATTTAACATTTAAAATTTTGCTTTATTCTAAAAAGTGAAGACATTGCTAAAGATTTGAATTAAACATGATTTCTTTTGGATTGTTTAAGGTTCAGAAAATGTTTCATAAAAGGATTTCAACATATTGACATGTCCCATGGCGATTGGTCCAATGGCATAGAATAAATAAAATCTCTGCACTTCTACCAGAAACCTAAAAGGGGGCAGTTCATAAAACAATTCTTGAAACATAAAAAAGAGAATTTTTACAAGTCAACTTCTGGACTAAATTGATATCATTCATTAAACAATGAAACACGCAAGTTACTGAATGACAACACAGAATTGTTGTTGGCACACCAAAAACCCATACTTAACATGTAAACGCTACTCTAGGGAATAAAAAAATGTCATAAAATCTTCATCCAGAGAAATGAAAAGTATATATAAAACATACCCGGACATCCATTCCTCTAGTCAAAGTCCTCAAGCAAGCGACCAATGGCAATACGTCCTTTATGCTCTTCATACTCGATATTTGTAGCCTTTGATGTTTAAAACAGAAAGCAAAAGTTCAAGTAATACAGAGATGGGCTAAATCAAGCTACAATTTACTCAAGGGGATTAAACTTTTGAAATTCCACTTTGTGAGTGTTCTTCACACCTTAATCAGAATGCTATGCACAAATTGTTGTGTTGTAAGCGGTAGGTCCAAACACTTGGAATATAGAACTTGATATTTATTGATACACAAAATATACAATAAATGGGACACTTGAAAAATACAAGAAGAGAGCAACTAGAAAGTGTTTGATGTGGGAGACTCACTTCACAACTTGTGTGTTTTGTGTTGTTGGCCTAAGTTACAACTCCTATTTATAGGAAAGGTAAGAATATCCTAGAAAAAGTGATAGATCCTTCTAGAGAATATGCACACTAGATCTTTCTAGGCAACGTGTGCATTGGATATTTATCTAAGTATTTTTTTAGAATTCTAGACTATTCTCTAAGGAAATAATTTCTAGATTTTTTCCCATGTACTAGTTGTAGAATAATCTAGAAGTCATTGACTTCTAACACTCCCCCTCAATGACTTCTTTCTTTGGACGACGAGCTCATTTGCATCCCAAGAGCATTTACAATTCCTCGAGCTTGCGTCCGCTTAATCCTTTTGTGAATATATCTCACTAATTGATCTTCGTCTTCACGTGAATCATCTCAGATCTCATCTTGAAGAACCTTCTCTCGAATAAAGTGGTAGTGCACTTCAATGTGCTTGGTCCTTGCATGAAATATTGGATTCTCTGCTAGTTGAAGTGATGATATATTGTCGCAATGTAAATCCACTGCATAGTCAACCGGCTGGTGTAAATCCTTCAATAATCGCACAAGCCAAGTGACTTCTTGAGCTCGCTATAAATGCTGCCCGGTACTCGCCTCGGTAGTTGATAGAGATACAAAGATGGTAGACTTTTGCTACACCAAGATATTACTCGCAACCAAGGTTTGAACACGTAACGGTAGTTGATCGGAGAGTGTCATGATCCCCAAAGATAATCGGCGTCACACAAGATCCAACAAGTTTACATGGCACTCCTTTACGGTAGAAAATACCGTTGTCATAAGTTCCTTTGACGTACCTCATAATTTTCTGAACTAACTGCCAATGTGGCTTTCTTGGACTTTGCATAAATCTGCTTGCGACGCCAACTGCAAAGGAAATGTCTGGTCTTGTTAACGTCAAGTATATCAGACTTCCTACTAGTCGTCGATAACTTGTAGCATCATCCAACTCTTTGCCTTCTTTTGAGCTTAACTTGGCATTGACTTCAATTGGTGTTGGAGAAGGCTTGCAGTCTATCATTCTAGACTTCTTTAACGCCTCCTTAACATACTACATTGGCAGAGGAACAACCCATCTTTAGTGTACTCGACTTCAAGTCCAAGAAAGTGCTTAAGCTCTCCAAGTTCTTTCATTTGAAACCGGACTGATAAGTTCCTCTTGACTTGCTGAACTTCTTTGTCATCATCTCCAGTGATGATGAGATCATCAACATATACCAACACGATCATTACTTTGTTATTTTGATACTTGATGAACAAACTTGAGTCGGACGGAGCCATAGAGAATCCACTATGAGTCAAGAACTCTGCAATTTTTCCGTACCAAGCCCTTGGCGCCTGTTTCAATCCATATAACGCCTTTCTTAACTTGCACACGTATTTAGGATGAGTCATACTCTCGAAGCCTTTTGGTTGCTCCATGTATATGTCTCGATCGATCTCGCCATGTAGGAAGGCGTTCTTCACATCCATCTGCCATAGCTTCCAAGACTTATATACTAGCTGCAAGGGCCAGTAAGACTCGTACTGTAGTTATCTTCGCCACCGGGCTAAACGTCTCATCATAGTCTAAGCCATATTGTTGTGAGAAACCTCGAGCAACTAATTGTCCCGGATTTTATTGATTATGAAAATTAGAATGACAAGTTATAAATTTATAATCCGGTTTCCCCAAGAGGAGGGATCGTAGTATAGCGATGTAAAACCGGTCGAACTCGAGGATTCGAGGTTGAGGGGTGGTTCGATCTTGAGTCACAATTGTCACGAGATACGTTTCAAACTTAAGATTCTTGTAATGAATTTAAAGAGGGCAAACAATAGGTTTCACAATTTAACAAATTATCGTGTTTCTAGTCATACAAGCATGCAATATCGTGGACCAAAGATTAGGATCTCCTAAACCGAATGTAATCCCTAATCTCTTAGGTGAAAGATACAATCAATACACATGGTATAATCTCTCGATTAATTTATCTAAACCGTATTCGATAAACTCTCGTTTTATACTCGAATATTATGGTTCAATTACGTGTTATCTTCGATTCAATGCATACAATCTCTCGTATGGCAATCCGTAAGCAAAATCTCTCGATCAAGCTATGAACAATAAAATGTAGAACTTGTAATCTAACCTTTGGTTTGAAATCTTTGCAATGCTTTATATTAGAAAACCGAAAACCGTCCGAATTGCTTCCCCCAATTGCTTGCCCTTGATGAGTTTAGCTATCCATACCACTAATGACCATTTTGGGTTGATGAGAATGCACCATATAGTTATGTGTAGAAGCGAGAATTTATATGAAATAAAGCCAAGGTCATGAACAACAATGGAAATTTTGAAGAAATCTCTAAGTATTTGATTATTAAAACTAGAATGGAAACAATACAAGAATTTGTTTGATAGACTCTCCTCTCAAAATGCTAAAAACAAAGACTCAAAAGAAGAGGAAATTCCACGCACTCGTTCCCAATGAACAGTATTTATCAAATAAGAATATGCTATCAATTATTATAATATTAACTTTTCCCTTGCTTTGCTCTCAAAACAGCCCCTTGAATCACTCCCACGTGACTTGGACCAAAAATGAGTGTCCTTGACTTGCTTTTATTGAGTGTCATTGACTTGCTCCAATGTTTGAATGTATTATGTACCTACAACACACATGAAATATACCAAAGCATAACACATTTCCACAATGATATAAAATAATCATTTAAGCACATAAAATGTGTTATTTGGAAATTAACATTTATAAAACCGTGTTTGCTCAATAAATCATTTTAAGATTCATTTTCAATGCAAATTATATTAGTTAGGGTGAAATTATAATATAAAGTATAATAAAGTATCGTATAATTCCACCCTTAACAACTCCCCATACTTAAACCTTTGTTCGTCCCGAACAAAACAATCAAAACATAGCTCAACTTTTATATCTATCCAAATAGTTTCCGAACTCAAGTGACCACGGATGCAATGACCATAGCGGGAGTACCAAGTAGCGATAGACATTGTGTATGTGTTAAAACAAGCCTTTTTCAATTTTCCACAATCTTTCTAAACACATATCCTTTACAAAGCAATTATAATGAACATCTACGGCATAACAGTTTCAATCACGCAAAAAGTCGTCCTGTGTGCTCATTAGGATGATCCCTAAATCATATATATAAGTTTATACTGGGGATAAAGTTATCATTAACCAAGTCTTGAATTTATTCCAACTCACGCAATGCTATAAATTTTTTTTTATTTTTTTTATTTATTTTTTTTTTGACTTTTTCACACTATTTAACACACACATCAGAAGTGAGCTTTTGCCCGTCATAGTAGAAATAGGACATTTCGTGATAATCCCTACCTACTCCAATCATAAGGCGACTTTTAAAACACACACTACATTACTTAAACGGGATTTACGGTCGGCGTTGGTGAAGTAAAGCATACCACTGTGCATAATACCCCAAGTAACGATTTTATTTATTCGTTTTATTTCAAGACTTTGGCAATGGTTTATTTATCACATTCAAACATACTGAGATATTCACAAAGACACGTTCGGGACTTAGGCGTTCAATCATTTGTTACTATTAAGATGAATCACTAGAAAGTAAAAGGATATGGTTTAAAATTCATGCTTTTATATCAAAGGCTTTCGTGAAAGTGTGGTCTATCTCACATCGGTACAAGCATGCTATAGTTATCTTACGTAGTCACATAGAATCATTGTAAGGAAACTACAACTAGTGAGCGTTTTGTTTCAATTACATGCCGGAATCTACAAGTGTTCAAGTGTAAATTTTTTTATTTTTTATTTTTTATTTTTTATTTTTTAATCTCTTTTTGCATTAAAAACATGATAGTATGATCAAGGGTGATTATAGGTGCAATGAACCAAGAACCCCCCCACACTTAGAATACAACGTGTCCTCAAGTTGTTTAGGAAATAAATTAGAGATCAAGTACTTAGCTGATTCGATAGAGCGTAGGATCGTTGTGCAGGCTGGAGCATGAACAATTCGCAACGATCCTCATAAGTGTAGGTCATATCAACCAAATAGCTATAGTGCAACCTGTAGGACTTGAAAACCACAAACAATATCTCGGGGCAAAATTGGGGGCATGCTATAATAAGATATGGGAGATAGTGACTCGGCATGATGACAGTGATCATGATAGGCTAGCACGAGATACATGCCAAAAGATAATAAACATAGCCATCCCGACATAATATGAACCCAAGGCCTAAGTATCGAGAAAACAAACATTGGAGAGTATAACTCAATCCTTTTATTACAAAAGACAAGGAAAATAAAAGCAGAAAAACTAGCTAACACACAAAGCTAGGACACCTCTAGCAAATAGCTTTTATTTACGTTGTTAGCTCAACTTCCTTTTTGAACTCAACCCGGATCGGGCCACTTGATCTTTCTGCCCGTTATTTCATCAAATGAGCTCATGCAGAAACAACATTGAGCAGAGAGAATTTGGCTTTTAACCGCCTTCCAAACCTTTCTCATTCTTTCTCTTGTTGATTTCCTCTGGTTTCTTCTCATATTCAAATCATGCTCCTTCCAATACTGCTCCATGTCCCAGCTACCAGCAAAGACTTCTTCTGTATGATCGTTAGTGGTGCTGTTTGAATACAGATCGGGGCTAAACTCCTCCAAATCCTGGGTATCAGAGATATTACCACAAAGGATGTCAATGAATTTGATGAACATCAGAGTTTCTTCGGTTTGTCCTATGTAGTGCTTGCACCGTTGTCCGTTTACCCGGAAAGGTTGATTATCTTTTCCATTGAGTTCCAACACACCACTAGGAAAAGTCTGAATGATCGTGAAAGGTCCTGACCACCGCGTCCTCAGTTTTCCAGGGAAAAGATGTAATCTTGAATTATAAAGGAGGACTTGTTCGCGGTATGAAACTCTCTTTTTGATCTTCTTATCGTGGAGCGCTTTCATTCTGTCTTTGCTAATTTTAGCACTTTCATAAGCCTGGAGTCTGAACTCGTCCAGCTCGTGCATTTCTTTATGTCGATGTTGCCCGCAAGCTTGGGAATCGAAATTTAGGAACTTGGTTGCCCAATGGCTCGATGTTCCAACTCGATGGGCGAGATGGCATGGTTTTCCGTAGACCATTTGGAATGGAGAAGTACCCATGGGGTCTTATACGCCGTCGCGATAAGCCCATAGAGCATCGTCCAACTTCGACTCCAATCCTTACGGTGACTATTAACCGCCTTCTCAAGAATTTTCTTTAAGCTCGATTACTTCGCTCAACTTGACCACTTGTCATAGGATGATATGGTGTACCGGATTTGTGGCGAACACCATATTTTTCTAACACTTTATCAAGTGGTCTATTGCGTAAGTGTGTCCTTCATCATCGATCAAGGCTCGTGGGCAGCCAAACCTCACAAAAATATTTCTCTTTAAAAATTTCATGACCGCTTTATGATCATTGTGAGGAGTGGCGATCGCTTCCACCCATTTAGATACATAGTCTCACGCAGACCAGGATGTATCATTACGCATGAGGACGGAAAGGGACCCATAAAGTCAATTCCCGCACATCGAACACCTCACACTCCAAAATGGGCTTCAACGGCATATCATACCGCCTTGTCAACGCTCCGGTTCTTCGGCATCCATCACGGCCTTTACAAAAGGCTTCATGTCCTTGAAAATCGATGGCGAAGAAAAACCAGATTGGAATATCTTTGCAACGGTCTTCCAGGGACCGGCGTGGCCACCAGTGGGACCACTATGACATTGCTCAATTATGTTCCTTTGCTCGGACTCGAACACATCGACGAAGCAACCCATCTTTACAAAGCTTGAAAAGATGCGGTTCTTCCCAAACATAATATTTCAGATCAGAGAAGAATTTCTTCTTCTCTTGATAGGAGAATTCAGGGTTCAGGTACCGGGAATGGAGATAGTTTACGATAGAAGAATGCCACGGTGGGTCATAAATACAGCCATCCACAGACATGACACTCTCAAAAGGGCAATATAAATCAATGTCCTGTGGATCTTCCTCTCCTATGGGTAGTACTGAAATGTGATCTCACTTCAGATTTTCACTACCCTTGATATCCTTAATATGAACATCAAATTCTTGAAGGGTAAGAATCCATCGCATAGTCTTGGTTTGGCATCCTTTTTATTCATTAGATAGCGTAAAGCCGCATGATCTGTCCAAACAATCACATGAGCACCCAACAGATAACTCGAATTTGTCCATAGAAGACTACGCCAATAATTCATTTTCAGGTGGTTGTATAATTAGCTTGTCTTTGGGTTTAGAGTGTGACTTGCATAGTAGATAGGTTTAAATTTACCTTTAATTCTTTGCCCCAATACTGCACTGTGGGCGTAATTGGAAGCGTCACACATCAATTCAAAAGGTAAATTCCAATCGGGAGATTAGAATTGGAGTGGAGATAAGGCGATTTTTAAGCTCCTTGAAGGCATACTTGCAATCATTGTCAAAGTTGAAAACGATACCATCTTTAAGTAGAGTTGATAAGGGTTTGAGATCTTGGAGAAGTCTTGAATAAATCTCTGTAAAAAGCCAACGTGACCAAGAAAGCTCCCGACTTCTTTCACGTTTTTGGGATAGTTCATTTTTCTATGGCTTCTACTTTGGCCCTATCAACCTCTATTCCTTTCACAGAGAGATCTTGTGGCGAGGACAATCCCTCATCCACCATGAAGTGGCATTTTTCCCGATTGAGGATTAAATTCTTCTCACACATCTATTCAAAACCTTGTTAAGATTATCGGCGCGCTTGTCAAAAGATTGACCAAACACCGAGAAATCGTCCATAAAGACTTCCATGCACTTCTCAATTAGCCCGTCAAAGATAGCCAAAGATACATCGTTGGAATGTAGCTGGGGGCATTGCAAAGGCGAATGGCATTCGCTTTGTAGGCGAATGTACCATAAAGGCAGGTGAAGGTCGTCTTTTCCTGATCAATCGGATCAATAGGGATCTGAATATACCCGGAGTATCCGTCCAGGAAACAATAGAAGGGGTGCCCAGCCAAACGCTCAAGCATTTGGTCGATGAAGGGGAG
The DNA here is from genome assembly GCA_026214975.1 of Gentiana macrophylla. NCBI lineage: Eukaryota > Viridiplantae > Streptophyta > Magnoliopsida > Gentianales > Gentianaceae > Gentiana > Gentiana macrophylla. The sequence goes on from CM047810.1 coordinate 15,213,469, forward strand.
CGGAAAATGATCTTTCATAGTGACCTCATTTAATTTCCTATAATCAATACAAACCCGGTACCCGGTCGCTAACCTCAAAGCTACTTCCTCACCTTTATCTTTCTTTTCCACTGTAATCCCCCCTTTCTTAGGGACGACTTGAGTGGGGGATACCCAATCACTGTCAGCTATTGCGTATATGATCCCCATGTCCAATAGCTTTATAATCTCTTTCTTTACCACCTCTTGCATATGTGGATTTAAACGTCTTTGAGGCTGCCGAACACATTTAGCTCCTCTTCGGTCTTTATCTTATGCATACACACGTCAGAGATATACCTTTAATATCCCCTACTTGCCAACCAAAGCTCTCTCGTTGCTTCTCAAGACGTTTAATAACTTATCCTCCTCCTCTTCTCAAATTTGGCGGAGATGATTAACGGAAGCTTATCGCCTTCCTCGTAAATATACTTTAAGTGCTTAGGTAAAGGTTTTAGCGTTAAATCTTCGAGGGTTTCTTTTAAGCTTGACTTGATATCTCCTTGCTTCAACTCCGACTCACCGATTGTTCTTGAGGATTCCACAAACAAGGTCTCTTCTTGCGACTTCTCGGCTTCCAAGGTGGTCCCAATCTTTGTCAAGGTGGATTCTACCGTGAATCGTTCGGATTGTCCACCGCTTTCATACTGGGTTCATGGCCATGACTTGTGTTTCCATAAAATCACCGAACTCGTCGGTTTCATCAATGGAATAATCTGGTTGGGCTTTCGTAAGGTCGCTTTAGAGTTCTAGAAACATTGTATCGCACTTCTTCATCACCAACTCTTAAGGTTACATAACCTTCATCACAATCTATGACAAAAGACGGGTCGTTGATAGAAATGATCTACCAAGGATCAACGGAGTGTTTTCTTCTTTTACATCCAGGACAAACCAATCCACAGGAAATGTGAATTTGTCGACCTGTACTAAGAGATCTTTCAAAAATCCTTCGGCTTTCTTGATCGACCTATCTGCAAACTGAAGGTTCATCGTGGTAGGTTCCAAAAGATGATCAAGATTAAGTCTTTTGCAGATGGATAACGGCATTAAACTCGATAGATGCTCCTAGGTCACACACAGGAGTGAGGAAAACACATCTTGGATTTGTAAGGTTAAAACGAATTTCCTGGATCGCTTCGTTTCCTTGGAATATGATCACTTCCAATCATGGAGCACTCTTCATTAATTACTCTATCCATGTTCTCCGTTTCTTTTTTTCAAGAAACAACATCTTTATAAATTTAGTATATTTAGGCATCTCAACGAGAACATCGATAAGGGTGAATTTACTTGTGTGTTCTTCAGAAGGTTGAGTACCTTTTCGTACTTCTTATCTTCTTGTAAAGAGATGTTTTTCTTTCTTGGTGGGAAAGGAAGTTTGCTCAATTCTTCTTCGAGAAAACTTTCTTCGATGATGAAGAAGCTTTAATCGCTTCCGTCCCTCTAAATCCTTCCATCTCACCTTTGCCTTGTCGGTCTTTTTTACTTGTCGGGATTTCTTCTTCTTGACTTTGAATACTTCCTCAAGACTCGGTGGATCACCCAACCGAGAGTCTCTTCTTCATCTAGGCGGTGAGTCTTTATCCTCAACTTCCCTCCTACCTCATCTCCGGTAGGAGGGTCTATTCGCTTCCACAGTTACGGTAAGAAGCGTGGTTTCCTGTAGTTGGGTTCCGGATCTCAAATTCATTGCGTGTGACTCCTCTGCTCCGTAAGGTGTAGTAGGAACAATCTCATTGCGTTGGGATACTTGGTTACTTTTAGGGTTCCTTTCGTGTGAACCGGGTAAGTGTCCTCGAGGTCTTGCGACTAATTGTTCATTTAGCCGCCAATTTGCCTTTCCAAGTTCTTGATTGTCTTCTCATACTCGACTTTTGTCGGGCCATCATTTGCCCCGGATGGTGAGTTTTGGAAACCTGGAGGGTTTTGAGTAGTCTATTTGAAGAGTCATTGGTATTTCCTTGCCAAATCTGGTTGAGCCTTTGCATGGTATTCGGATTTGGATCACGCTATAGATGGGATTCTGGTAATTCTGATTTCGATTAGAGGTTTGAAAGTTGGTATTTTGGTTATAACCTGGTTGTTGGTTGAAATTCCGATTCTGGTTATAACCTTGGTTTTGATAATTGTTCTGGCCAGGATGTTGGTTTGAAAACCTCTGGTTTGATGGCCAGAAAACGCATTGAGTTCAGCATTGTCCCTGTTTAGGGAACAAGCAAGAGATGTGTGACCCTCCGTGGCACAAGTTTGACAAACTATCGGTGTGTGGGCCTCATATGTAGGGCGCATTGACTTGATAGTTGGATGATGGGTATTGATGATGATTCATATTGTGACCATGTTGACAACGGTTGTCACAATACATCATCTGGGAAATCTGAGGGGCTGGAGGAATAGAAGAAGTGGAATTTTGATTGTGTTTTTGTGCCAAAGCCAGATCAGTGATCTGCTGTTGAAGTGAGGCGATCAGTTGATTCTGAGATTTGACTTCTTCTATCCTGGGGATAGAAGGTGCAGTGATTGAATGCTGAGTTGGGGCATAGTTATATTTTGCTATGTCTTCAAACAGGTCCCACCCTTCAGCCGGTGTTTTCTTCAAGAAAGCTCCTCCAGATGAGCTATTTACCATTCCCTTTGTCGTCTCAGTCAAACCACTGTAGAAGGTATTGACTTGTCGTTGCAGATCTAAACCATGATGAGGGCAACGATGTAAGATAGATTTGAAACGTTTCACGCTTCAAAGAATGTTTCACTTTCTTCTTGGCGGAAGGTGAAAATATCGGTTAGACATTGAAATTTGTCTTGGAGGAGAGGAAATATTGGCTCGAAACTCACGTTCAAATTTCGGCCAGTCGTGATAGATTCAGAAGGTAATGAGAGATACCATTCTTTTGCTTCACCCCGCAAAGAGAGTGGAAATAATTTGAGTTTAAGAATATCATCAGAGATATCCTTGATCTTAGTTGTCTTCGCATACTTCCGTAAATGCACGCATACGGGGTATGTGGGTTTTGATTGGTACCCATGAAAGGTGGAAGTATGTTGTATCATTTGAATTAAACCGGATCTTAATTCAAATGGAACCTCGATGTCCGGCATTACGATAGCGGGATGTATAATAAATGAGCCGGAATAGTGTAGTCTGCTAAAGTGCGCGCATATCCGCCATTATTACTTCAGAGTTGTCAAAGATGACTTCTTCAACGATCTCTTCAAGAGTTTCTTCAACTGTTTCCTCAAAAATACTTCCTTCACTAGCCTCGGAAAATTGAGAACTCAAGGAACGTTGAATTTTTCGATTGGGACGAACGATTGTACGTTCGATCTCAGGATTATAGATTAATGGGCCTGAATGACTCCGTGTACGCATACACTGGAGTGAAAACGAGGTAAAAGGGGATAGAAAGTGAAAAAATAACTCCCAGGAGTGATGGAACACCGTTACGAAGGAAAATCGGCGTTACGGGTTTGAACGCTTTCGTCTGAAGTTTTGAGCGCTAAATGCTCGCTTCAAATGGCGGAGAGTGGACGCTCGTCCTCACTGCGTCTGAACTCTCTGATCCAATTCAAGCTTCGGAACGCTGGTTCAATATAGTGAACGCCCGTTCTTCAAACTGAACGCTCGTCGCTTTGTCTGCGGGCGCTTGATTGGGCGCTCGTCGAGGCGGCGTCACGAAGGTTCTGCTACGATTTTTCAGCCTGGGCGCTTGATGGACGCTTCGTTCTTCAAAGGGAACTCGGTTATGGAAAACAGAGACTCAAATTTCAAAAACGAGCACGAAACTCTTGAATCAATTTACACCAAACAACATTTAAACATTTTCTAGGTAATTAATACTTAATAAAAGACTCAAAGCTGAAGCTAACCGTGCCGAATCCCCGGCAACGGCGCCAAAAACTTGTCCCGGATTTTATTGATTATGAAAATTAGAATGACAAGTTATAAATTTATAATCCGGTTTCCCCAAGAGGGAGGGATCGTAGTATAGCGATGTAAAACCGGAGTCGAACTCAGGGATTCGAGGTTGAGGGGTGGTTCAGTCTTGAGTCACAATTGTCACGAGATACGTTTCAAACTTAAGATTACTGCAATGAGATTAAAAGAGGGCAAACAATAGGTTTCACAATTTAACAAATTATCGTTTTTCTAGTCATACAAGCATGCAATATCAGGACCAAAGATTAGGATCTCCTAAACCGAATGTAATCCCTAATCTCTTAGGTGAAAGATACAATCAAAACACAAGGTATAATCTCTCGATTAATTTATCTAAACCGTATTCGATAAACTCTCGTTTTATACTCGAATATTATGGTTCAATTACGTGTTATACTTGATTCAATGCATACAATCTCTCGTATGGCAATCCGTAAGCAAAATCTCTCGATCAAGCTATGAACAATAAAATGTAGAACTTGTAATCTAACCTTTGGTTTGAAATATCTTGCAATGCTTTATATTAGAAAACCCGAAAACCGTCGAATTGCTTCCCCAATTGCTTGCCCTTGATGAGTTTAGCTATCCATACCACTAATGACCATTTTGGGTTGATGAGAATGCACCATATAGTTATGTGTAGAGCGAGAATTTATATGAAATAAAGCCAAGGTCATGAACAACAATGGAAATTTTGAAGAAATCTCTAAGTATTTGATTATTAAAACTAGAATGGAAACAATACAAGAATTTGTTTGATAGACTCTCCTCTCAAAATGCTAAAAACAAAGACTGAAAAGAAGAGGAAATTCCACTTTACTCAGTTCCCAATGAACAGTATTTATCAAATAAGAATATGCTATCAATTATTATAATATTAACTTTTCCTTTCTTTGCTCTCAAAACAGCCCCTTGAATCACTCCCACGTGACTTGGACCAAAAATGAGTGTCCTTGACTTGCTTTTATTGAGTGTCATTGACTTGCTCCAATGTTTGAATGTATTATGTACCTACAACACACATGAAATATACCAAAGCATAACACATTTCCACAATGATATAAAATAATCATTTAAGCACATAAAATGTGTTATTTGGAAATTAACATTTATAAAACCGTGTTTGCTCAATAAATCATTTTAAGATTCATTTTCAATGCAAATTATATTAGTTAGGGTGAAATTATAATATAAAGTATAATAAAGTATCGTATAATTCCACCCTTAACACTAATCGAGCTTTATGTCTTTCTATGGATCCGTCTTGTCGTGTTTTCACCTTGTAAACCCATTTGCAAGATATTGGTTTTACTCCTTCCGGAAGAGGAACAAGTTCCCAAGTCTGGTTTTGCTTAAGCGCTTGAATTTCCTCTTTCATCGCCTGGATCCATTCACCCTTTTTAGACGCCTTCTCATAGCTTGAAGGCTCTATAGTTGCAGTATCATCAACTGTCGCAATGTTAGCATACTTAGGATTTGGTTTCCTCTGTCGAGATGATCTCCTAAGTTGTTCATGATGATCAACTTCCTCCATCTCCAGTGTTGGGCTTTCGATACTGCTATATTCCATCTCTTGAGTTGCTGTCGATTTCTCTTGGCCATCATCATTTACTTTCGAGTGCATAACTCTTCTCCAAGTATTTTCTCTTATTTTCTCTTACAGAATAGGTGAGTCGAGAAGCTCCTCATCTTGAGATGACCACCAAGAAGATGCTTCATCGAATACAACATTTCTTGACAACATACATCGATTCGTTCTTGGGTCACAACACTTCCATCCTTTTCTTTCCTCATCGTATCCCAAGAAGATGCATCTGATTGCTTTCTTGTCAAATTTGCTTCAGTAGCTCATCCGGGACGAATACGTAATGCATACACACGACCAAATACTTTGAAATGACTTACATTTGGTTTCTCTCTTTTGAGTTTCTGATATGGTGAGATGAATCCAAGCTTTGCTTGTGGTAGCCGATTGATCACATGGGCTGCAGTCTTCATACATTCTGCCCAAAAACGGGCTGGGACATTCTTTGCATGTATCATACTCCGACATGTCTCAGCTAAATGTCGATTCTTTCTCAGCTACCCCGTTTTGTTGCGGCGTTCTCGGACAAGTCAACTGCCGGCGAATATTATTTTGCTTTAGATATTCCGAGAACTCGGTGGATGTATACTCACCTCCATTATCTGTGCGGAGACAACGGACTCTCTCCGGAAATTTTGCTTCGACTTTACATTTGAATTCCTTGAATTTCTCCAAAGCTTGAGATTTCTCCTTCATGAAATCCACCCACGTATATCTTGAGAAATCGTCAATGAAGGTGATCATATACTTTGCACCTCCAATTGACTGTTGCTTTACTGGTCCAAAAACATCTGAATGAATCAACTCAAGTGGCGCCTTTGCTCGGTATCTCGACTCCTTATATGGGAGTTGATGCGCTTTTCCATATTGGCATCCGGCGCAAACCGTGTCGTCCCGACATTCCAACTTAGGAAGTCCTTTGAGCATAGACTCTTTCATCATGACCTTAAGTCTCTTATAACTGACATGTCCCAGACGTGCATGCCATAGATCAGCTGTGTCATTTTTCCTGGTTTTCTCTACATATGCTGCTTCAGCAGTCAGTACATATACTGACTCCTTCTTTTCACCTTCTAGGATTGGAGTCCCAACGACTCTAAGATCACGATAAACCTTCACATCTTGTGGACTGAACAATACATAATTACCTCGACTCGTGAGTTGTGATAATCGACAAGAGATTTTTCTTCATTCCATCAACATGCATCACATTTTGCAGTATCACTGGCTGAGAATTTGAGCTTGACGTGATCACTGTTTCTCCAATATGTCTAATTGGAAGCTTAGTGTTATCCGCCGTTACGACAACACGACCTCCTTTGTATTCTGTCATACTTTGAAGTCTTTCTTTATCACCGGTCATATGATTGCCAGCTCCTGAGTCAACGATCCACAGATTGTGAAAGTTAACACACCCAATATCACTTGTCATAGTTCTTTGCACAAGTTACTTGGTCTTCTTCTTTCACCATAGTAGTGTCAATATTTTCTTGCTCGGACTTCAACCCCGAGAAAGATGCGTGGGCATCCCACTGCTTCACTTTGATCATCTCGGTATCCGAAGTGGCGGCGTTTCCCTTCAACTTGTCTCTTCTTGAATCTACAATCTCTTGCAAAATGTCCTTTTTGCCACAATTGAAGCAAGCATTTTGTTGCTTGTGAAAGCGTTTGTCTCTCCTTGAGGTCTATCATTACTTTTCTTATTATCATGTCTCTTCTCTTGACTCCCCTCTTTGGTAACTCCGTCCTTCGCCCTTTTGTTGTTTTCCATCATATTGTCTTTTGAATCCTTTATTGTTATATCTGTTTGATTTTCCTTTTGCTTGACTTGCATATAGTGCCTCTTCTTCCGATTTTATCACTACGCCTGCCATTTGCTTAGCCAACGACTCCTGGTCCGCTAATAAATTTTCCAGCTCATCAATGGTTGGTTGTGTGGCCCAACCTTGTATTGCCGTTGTGAAACTTCGATACTCGTGGTTTTAAGCCGTGTATCAATATTCTTCTCATCCGAGACTCACCAATTTTGGACTCGGATCTAATTCGAAATCTCATAACACGTAGATTTTACCTTGGTGAAATAATCTCTGATTGATAGATTTCCCTGGGTGAGCGACATCAACTCATTCTCCAGTATTTGCAGGCGTGAAATGTTCTTCCTCGAAAAACGACTAGCCAACGTGTCCCATGCTTCCTTCGGCGTGGTGGCTTTCCGGATATGCTCAATCATCTCATCTTCGATTGATGTCTTTATAGCAAACATGGCTTTCGCAGCTTTCACCTTCCATTTACGCAAAGCCGTGGCATCTGCTGAAGCGGGCGGCGTTAAGTCACTTCCGTGACATACTCCAACAAATCTTGGCTCTCTAAGTATGACACCATACACGATTGCCATGTGCTATAATTGTGATTATTTAATTTTTAATATTACTCACCGATAAATCCGCCATCGTGACTTAGTTTTGTTGCCTTTGTCAAACACTAAGTAAGCTAGGTCCCAGACCAAATGCACTCCCACGAATCCCGGATCACGCATACGAACAAGAATCGTTGAGTGATTCTTCTCAAACGGTGAATAATATCCTCCGACCTTTTACTCCGGCAGAGTGACGACGTCGTTGGTCCCCGACCAAATATCACCACCACAAAAAACTACGCCCGATCGACAAGGCTCCGATACCACTTGTTGTGTTGTAAGCGGTAGGTCCAAACACTTGGAATATAGAACTTGATATTTATTGATACACAAAATATACAACAAATGGGACACTTGAAAAATACAAGAAGAGAGCAACTAGAAAGTGTTTGATGTGGGAGACTCACTTCACAACTTGTGTGTTTTGTGTTGTTGGCCTAAGTTACAACTCCTATTTATAGGAAAGGTAAGAATATCCTAGAAAAAGTGATAGATCCTTCTAGAGAATATGCACACTAGATCTTTCTAGGCAAAGTGTGCATTGGATATTTATCTAAGTATTTTTTTAGAATTCTAGACTATTCTCTAAGGAAATAATTTCTAGATTTTTCCCATGTACTAGTTGTAGAATAATCTAGAAGTCATTGACTTCTAACACAAATTCATGAGCAGCATCTTTTTGCAACTTTAATCTCAATAGAAGTATTTTACAATTTGTCATTCCATTAGTGGCAAACGGAATATTAGAAGATTTGAGGGGTAAAAGCTATCTCGAAGAACTCCGTCTACTTGAATCTATTCAACTAGTCAGTCAATAAGACAGGTAAAAAAAGAAGGATGAGGGTTCCCTTAAGTGTTGACGGGCAATTAACTTCATCGACCAACAAGAAACATGGATCAACATGAAATTTGGATCGAAAAAATTGCAGTTAATGACTTGAAATTATAACGGAAGGCTTGTAAAGATTGTAAGATGATAGTTAACGAAATCCTAACAATGCTCGTGTTGGATGCATGTATTACAGTATTATGTATATAATAATGGTCAGGTTACAAATTCATATGATACTAATGTTTTTTAAGACAACACAGTTGTGGCAATTAAAAATCCTAGTGAACATTTGCGATTCTTGAGAACACAATGGCTAAAAAACCAATGGGTGAATCAAGAAGCGATATACCAACTGGTAAAGAATCTTGAGGGTGACCCACATATACACACAGAAAAATATCCCATATATACAGGATCCACGGAAGAACCACCATGTAAGCATACCATGCACAATCTTAAAAAAAAGGCTTAAATGACTAGGTGGCCAGTCGGAGCCACATATACACACAAAGTCACTAACATAGCATAGATCAATGTTAGAAAATGGTAAACGACCCCACTCCGTAACAGAAGCCAACCACTTACAAGCAATTGAAGTAAGCCATCTTTTTCAATGTTCGGTCCAGGTATGCATCTAAGAATGGTTTCAAAAAGCGGTCCAAGATCATTTGCTAAATTGTATGGTGAAAGTCCAGCCTTTCCTTTGATCCCGCTAGCATATATCACTTGAAAATCACACTGTGCATACAAACTATAACCATTTAACATTTAAAATTTGCTTTATTCTAAAAAAAGTGAAGACATTGCTAAAGATTTGAATTAAACATGATTTCTTTTGGATTGTTTGAGGTTTAGAAAACGCTTCATAAAAGGATTTCAACATATTGACACTTCCCATGGCGATTGGTTCAATGGCATAGAATAAATAAAATCTCAGTATTCCTGACGAATTGTCTTTGTCGCGGCATTTGTTGCCTATGCAGCCTCGCTAAAGGGTTCTGCCCTTACAAGCTTTACATTTGTCACCAAAACATATTCTCCCACGACAAACCTTTATATTTGTCACCAGAGCTTCCTAGTCTTTAATGACAAATTTTAGTATTTGTCACCTGAAAAACTTTTCAAGTAACGAAAACATTGTCACAGAACACTCAAATCTTTGTCGCCAAACACTCAAATCTTTGTCACCAAATCATATTTGTCATAAAAGGATAGAAACACATTTTCTCGTTTTACACTTACTCTTGACAAACGCTTTGTCACTAGAAGTATTCTTTTTATAAAAATCAATAATAATAATAATTATTATAATTATATAGATTTTTGTCCGGAAGACAAAATTATCAAAAAAAAGCGGGATAGAAGAAACGTAATTTAATAAGAACAAAAGATTATGAAGTAACAAATGTGGAATAGAGTAAATATTAATTAACAATTGTAAAACACAAAGAACATTAACACGTGAAGTAATAATTTTAAAGTAATAATTGTGATTTTTGTCATTTATAATCATGAAAATGTTATTTTCATTCTTCCAGGGGCCATTTATTAATTTTTTTCATTGTCGCGCTTTTCCTATATAATTATAATTTTTATAAAAAATCAATAATAATAATAATAATAATAATAAATATAATAATAATAAACAATTATTACCAATCATTTTTTTTGTATACAAAAAACATAACACCCACTTCAAGAAATTATAAAAACACCAAAATAATTAAATCATACAACTTAGAACCACTGGAGTAATGAAAAGAATTATCAAATGTGAATTCAGCAAAACACTTCCGTGGAAAAAGACCTGGAGAAAAGAAAAAATATTGGGTAAAAACTAAAAACCAACAGGTATTTACTAAATAATTATTAAAAATCATTTGTAAATATACAAAAACTTAACATCAACTCTAAAATTTCAAAAAATACAACAAAATTAAATAAATTACTCTAAATACTGAAATATATTATGATTCGACTTACAAAATGGATTTGACATCAGACAGGGATTCGATAGATTCGAATTTCAGTGGGGATTCGACTTACACGCTAATATTTTATCAAATACATGAAATATATAAAAAGTGCATTACATGAACTAAATGCTGAATGCTTTGAGTCTGTGAATGCAATATTCTAAGTGCATGAAAAATGTACAGTACCAAGCAATTTTGTCAAATGAAATTGTGATGCATTTTCAATATGAATCTGGATCTAATGATCTTTGCATCTGGAACACAAAATGCTGATGTACAGAACCTAAACTCATGCCAAACAAGTACTAATACAAATACTTAATCTAGTGTTAAACCAGCAAAACCTGAACATGTGCAACAGACAGACTCCGATGTTAAAGATAGAATTAGGACACAGCTATACAGATAGATTGTACTTCAAAATTTGATCATATATGCAAAACAGCTGGACAGAGATTGACTTGACTAACAACAAAGGTTGCACACAAACTCAAAATCAGATTGACCAAAACAGATTGCAGAAAAGACACTCTGTTCCTTTGAGATTGTAATAACAATTCTTAAATTTTACCTTCACTATCGTGTCAGCACCAAAGTCCTTCGTCCATTGAATCATATCAGGCCCCATTTGCTTTGTATTCTTAATATCAAACTTCTTGGCCCTCCAGAATCTGCATGATTGTATCAATAATCTTTCTTGTGAACTTATAACCAAAAGTACAGAGTTGTTCTTAAAACATTTATCTTCAAAAAATATGTAAGAGCAAAGAATATATGTAACTCTACGAAAGTATTCACTAAACATAGCTCATCCAACAACATTAAGACACCTGAAGGAAATCATTAATGATTATGGTACCCTCACCAACATTAGCTTGAATGATATTCATGAAGGTGGTTCTATTAAGTCGTAGCAGCTGGCTTAGGCATTTTGTACGTACAGTGAACAGTTGAGATCTGTAGCACAGAACCCCGATCTCACCACAAAGATCACCGGTTTTTTGCTTACCCAATAATCTGTAGCATTTACCTACGTGTCAGTAGCGATTGTCAACGGAAAAACATGTACTTGCCTTTAGATATATCCATCACACTTGCCTGCTCAGTTCCATTTTTCAACACCACCAAATCCTGAAAATTCAGATACCAGAGGTAACAACTCATGGATCGTTAAGTCTCTAAACTTGCAAGAATTAAATAATAAAGCTAAATTTCTATTACCGCAGTACTAGTGACAATCCTCCTGACTCCGTCCTGAACTTCAAACACAAGTGTGAAAGCATCTGGTTTTGAAGATGACCAGGCAACTGATTCCTTTGAGCAAAACTTGAAGCAGCTTGAATTGCATCTCTGGTTGTTGAAAGCACAGGAATCATTAAAATAAACAGAGACATCATATTCAATTGTGAACTTTCTGTAGCGTTGCAAGGACGTAACTTACAAACTTTCTGTTTCTACCGGTTCCATGAACAACCAAATTGGTCATATTACCAATCAGATATGCTGTCAAACCCAGGTTGAAGAGCATGTAAAATACGTCAAAAATCATCCCCCTTATGTTCTCGGCATGAAGATCACCATAGCCAACTATAGTTAGAGTAGTGATGGACCAATAGTACATTGATGTCACGTACTACTGGATCCATAGGCTTTCATCACGGAAATCTTCCATAGATGCCTCAATCCAAGTTTTTTTGGATCATGATAACGGGCAGCCAGCATATAATAGAAGCATCGGCATAATGAACAGCAAAAAGAGTGACCTATAACCAGTTATGAAGAGGCAATCATAAATAACATATTTTTGTGAAATCAGCAATAGACTGCAGTTTGAGGAGAATGAACCCAGAAGTAGTCGAGTTCCTATCTTTAAGACAGTGATATTAAAATGTTTGATATCAAAACATCAAACAAATGTTTAAGACAGTGATATTAAAATGTTTGATAGTGATACACGAAAACAAATGTGTATGATGCTTAAAAATGAGTATGCAGCTATTCTTTAAATAAATAATGATTCAAAGATCCATCTCTGGCACACATTTAAAACCGAAAACACATGATATCAGAATCCAAACATATAAAAGAAGAAAATTTTCATTTGATATGAGAATTGTTACAACGAGACTTCGCGCCCCAGTTATGGAGATAGGTACACCTCTGTAAGGAACACATCAAACAAGCTTTGGACACAATGTAATGTACACTTAGAGAGCGAATGGGTGAATGGAAGTGATTCCATATAAACAAACATCAATGATAAAAGTAAATAGTGAAATATGGAAAGAAAGCACACCTCTGAAAAGGTTCGAGTTAACTTATTCAGCAGAGTTGATTTCCATGGAATACCGACCAGACCAACTCTAGAATCGCCCTTTTTGTAACATTAAAACCTTCCCCTGCACCACCACCTCTGTAAGAATAATTTTTGCAGCTCACGATTGAACTCTCGAATGATTTCCAGCAACTATGAAATAGGGTACCCCATATATAGGTTATCTAAGGGAAAAGAACCATTATTTCCAAGTAAAGCATATGACTTCAAAGGAAAGGGAAAAGGGAAAAATAAACGGGGGAAGGAGCTACTGGCATGCAAGCCAGAAAGACTGGTAGCTGTGTATCCATGATCAAATTTGATGTGATTCAAAGAATCAAAAGATCGCCAGTCTGTATTTCCTCCAACAACGAATCAGAACAAAGAGAAAAAGGGAAATTGGTTAATCATATCAAAAAATTTCAAGCATTTCAAAATGTAAGTAAAAGGAAAGGAAATGAAAACTAAACTGTCTGATACAACTTATCAACATACATTTCCAAATATCATGCTCTCCACACAATAAATGCTCCAATTCATCTTCAATAAAAACCTGAAGATGCCTGATGGGGAAAACCTGAAACATTGAGGGTAGAGGGGTTAGAGAACACTCCTTTGCCAGGGAACCATTTAAGATGAAAGACGTATTAACAAATAAAATTCAAGCCAAGAAAATGCTTATATTAAAGTCCACAATGCAATGCAAACACTAGGATTCAAGTAACAATCTAAGTGACATGAACATAAGAAAAAGAAGAATCACACAGGTTTGGCATGAAATCAAATGTTAAGCGACACTTGTATTAAAAAATCTTCTATATTAATTTACTGAGTTACAACTTTAAGAGTTTCGTGCATTAAGGTAAACATGTGACGACATCAAAACCCGACTTGAAAGCTTCAATTTGTCTGGAAATCCCAGTCTTTATGGAAGCATCAATTACAAACAAGACATACTCCTCCAAATTTGAGGTATTCACCCGATAAATTGACATAAATATATAAATGAACAAAATAAATTGCATAACAACCACATTAAGAACTCTTAATTCCTAAATATGCTAAATTCTGAATCCATTAATCCCAAAATATTCCAATATTTCCCCTAAAGAAAGCTATGAGTTAAATGTGTCAAAAAAAAACTTGTAATAAATCGCATACTATGATTATTTGTCTTTTGTGAACATACAAGAGCACAGTTACAAGGAGAATGGATACTCCTACAAGGAGAAAAATATAGTAGGAGTATCCATTCTCCTTGTAACTGTCAGCGACGAAGAGATGTGCGGATTGGTCGAACAGGGCGGCCCTCGCGTTTGTTGAAACAAAGGCAAAGTCACGAATTAGGCGCTTTTAGTTGAAGTTGTTTTTTTTTTTTTTTTGAAAAACATACTTATCGCGCGTTTAACATCCGTAAATACAAAATTCAAGTTAATTGTTAGATATTTTATTCACAAAAGACTGTTTTTATTTTTGTTTTGAATGTGTTGTTGCACACTGAGTGCCTGAACTTTGGATTTTTCACTGGGACACATCATTTCGGTGGTGCATGTTCATTGTGATACATCCTTTGAAGACGAACTGGTTTGTTCTTTGGTGAAACGAAGGAAGGACTGAAGGGGGCGCTGAACTTAGGAGTGAAAAATGAGTTATCTATTTTTGTTTGTTTTATTTATTTTTGTGTGTGTGCTTTTTTATATATAATATAGATATATATAATAAATTAATAATATAGATAAAGTCATAAAACAAAAACAAAAAAAACTTGTTTGTATATATCTATTTTTTTTTGTCAAGTAAATTTTTTTATTTGGGCCTTTATCAATTAGAGTAAAAAAAAATTTGGGCTTTTATCAAAAAATAAAATTAACATATTATATTAAGTTGGATCGGATTAAATCTACAAGAATTTTTTTTCTATTAGCGAAACATGTACCGTTGGGCCCTCCGACACAATTGGGCTTAAGACCGGGTCTCGCCGGCCTTAGCATAGAAATGTGGCCCTGTGGTCGAAGATCTTGAAGGATGAGTATCAAGATAATAAGAGGAGATATGGATGAGATTACGATCTTAACGAGAGGAGGAAGCGGAGAAAATCGATTCCGCCGCATGAGTTTTTGATCGAAGACGAAAATGGCATTGTTTTTGTCCCTGAAGGTTTGGGCGTATAGGGTGAGAAGAAGTTTGGGCTGGACCGAGTCGATGTAAAATTGCGTCTTTATTTTTTAAGTTTAAACCTTATCATATTTTGCAATGTAAAAAATCAAATCGAGTCGAGTATTAAGATATCGAGTTGAGCAATATTTAAATTTTACGAACAAAAATTAGTGCATGAACTTATAATAACTATAGAGTCTATTCGATCTTGAACCTCATCGAGCCGAACTCACAACGATCATGAACCCATTTAGTTCATTTATACCTCTAATCGTGACAAAATGCTTGTTACGTAAATCATTAATATTGATTTCATAAAACAAATATGTTGTCACTAAAGCCCTATAATAAAGTTTGTCGGATATCACACAAACGAAATCCAAGCTTTTGTAACAATCTATCAAGTTTTTCGTAACGACATCTTTTTTTGTCATTAATTAGTACACATGTTCGTGACAAAATAAAACATTGTCACTAGAAGCATCCATTTTGTGACAAAACTCCTCTTTGTCATCAAAGATTTGTCACAAAAAAAAACTTTTTTTTGTAGTGATTCCTCTAGTCAAAGTCCCTGCGTGCAAACGACCAATGGCAATACGTCCTTTATGCTCTTCATACTCGATATTTACAGCCTGATGTTTAAAACAAAAAGCAAAATTTCAAGTAATAAACTTTTCAAGGGAATTAAACTTTTGAAATTCCACTGTGAGTGTTCTTCACACCTTAATCGGAATGCTATGCACAAATTCATGAGCAGCATCTTTTTGCAACTTTAATCTCAATAGAAGTATTTTGGGTAGTTTTAGACCATTTATAGGGCAAAATCACATTGATCACTCACTTTGAGGTAAACCGTCAAATAGATGGAAAACCTCACCATTTTTTCGGTATTTTTTGACCTTTTTCAAGGCCTATCTTTCTTGAGGAATTATGCTTGGCTTGTGAAATGCGGTGTTGGAAATATTATTTATGTTTTGATGATGATTTGTCATGAAATTAGACAAATCACTTACAACCCATGATGATGAAGTCGTAACTAAGCTGTTATAGTGCATAATAAAAGAAGAAGCAAGAAATGGTCTAGAAATAAATGTATAAGTTCTATCTGAGTCCCGAACCTTGTATAGGTTGTTTCGACAAGCATTGTAATAGAATAGGAACTAGGCGACAATTTGAGTCACAACAAGAAAAGCGAGTTATAACAAGAAAACTATATATGCACTTGAAGAATCGAGGTTCAAACTCGATTATGATAAAAGCCCGAAGAAGATAAGTTATTTGAGGACCACAGACTCGATTGGCTTATCTAGAAGATGAAGCGAGGGACACAGACTCGGTTGTTGAGGATTGAAGAAGCGAGGTGGCAAACTCGGTTAGAAGTGATTAAGTCGTGACTATAAATCGGGATTCGAGCAAGTCTGTGGTGACACAAATCGAGTTATAGATCATGTAAAACGAATAATCTTAAGGAAAAAGATTATCGACTACGAAAAGAAGAAACTGAATGGTGTACTTTGACTTAGTCAATTAAAGTCAGATATTAAGTAAACAAGGTACTCAGTTTTGAAGAAGAGTAGAAAACTGAGTTAAGGCCTTGATTGAATTTAAACTATCAACACGACAAAAGATCGTACATATGAACGTTGCCTAAATGACAAGTGTAACGGCTACAAGAGCTAGTAACCGTCACATCACCCCTATAAATACACAATAGAATCACTCAAGAAAAAGAGAGAGGAGGATCAGAAAAAGAGCTTTACAAGCATATATTCAAAGATCCAAATCCAGATCTATAAAAATCAGATCATATATATCCAGAAAAAGGGGAAGCCAACGAAATTGCCTTGAAAACTTCAAAGAAAGATCCATTAACCCATCAAGGGGGAAAGAAGGCATCATGGAGCTACAAAGTCAGATCCAGAAGAATCAGACAGCTCACTGAATTAATCCTCGATTAATTCTAAACCTAACCTTTGTGAAAAAGGGTTGGTTGTGCATAGTTTGAAGAGAGCAATTCTACCTTTCTTCATACGGTGTTGCTACAGCTGTTGGTGCAGTATTAGGACTGTGTGTTGGTATTAGTGGTGAGCTGGTGAAGGAGCAATTCCACCTCCAAAGGATCAGTGTGCAAAGTGAAGAGAGCAATCTCACCTTTCTTCATTTTGTGTAGACAGTGAAACTAGGGTGTCGTGAAGAATTTGCCATAGTGCTAGGATTACATAACGGTTATCTCATTATTCTAGTGATACCTCCTACGCCCACGAGGAGAAGGGAGGCGTGCGGGATTACACCACCCGAACTTCCATAAACAAATTATGTGTTGATTTACTTTATGCATACATGTTTGTTTTATTTATTGCATTATCTCTCAGCAAACACCAGACACTGAGTCAGCACAAAACTGATACATAGAAGGTCTAGTTTTCTATTTACACATCTACTGCACCAAAGGCTAGTTTTATCCGCTGCCAGTTAACGAGACTAAATATAAGTCAGTAATAACTTATATTCGATTGAGTGAAGGGCGAGAACAAAAGCGAATATCGATTTAAGTTTGAGAGAAACTTCGAGTTCACAGGGACTTTTCCATTTCGAGATTAGTTTTTGGTGACAAGTTTATTCACCCCCCCCCCTCCTCTAAACTTGTGTTAGCCTCTCCAAGGGACCAACAATTGGTATCAGAGCAGTTCTTTCATTTGAAAGAAGATCCAAGAATATTTTTAAACCGGTTGTTGAAGACCCTCAGCATATCGATTCACTTAGTTTCAATGTCTACATCTAGAGCTAGTAGTTGGCTTATTCACCCCCTGACTAATTGCTTGCATAATATATCTGATTTTCAGGATCAAATGATCGAAAGGTTCAGTGCGACAAATTTATATACATATTCAGAACCTCAACTCAGTGATGATGTGGATACAAACTTCAATATTCATATTAAAAAATCCAAAGGAGTTCCATCACTAAGAGACCTTTCAAAAGAAGAAGGAAAGGAGTTACAAGTGGTTGTTGATATTGAAGATTCATCACAACAACAAAAGAGTGTACATTCGAATCCTAAAAGCGCATCAAATCATCAAGGAAAGGTACATTCTTCAAATCGATTTATCATTTCTTGAACTCGATCTGAAAAACTCTGATCTTGTCAAGTTAACTGAAAAACTTACGTTGGAACTAAAATTAAAAGACAGAGAACTTGACAAAGCAAAAGATTGGAATGAGTTTCTTGAAACTAAAGTGTCAAATCTAGCTGAAAGATTAATGTCCAGTAAATTTGACAAAAGCAATGATAATCCCACACCCCTACCAGGTCTTGAGACTTCAAAAAGAATGATCTCTAGAAATCAAGATCTTTGGAAGATTTAGTGGATTACACAAGGAAACTAAAAATGTTAAATCTAAAAGAATCCTTGTGAAATCAACTAAGATTGAGCGTAATGGTTTATCGAGAAAAGAGTTGAGAAGGTTTAATTCTCTCAACAAAGAAAGCTAAAAGTAATATTTGATAACTAACTCAACCGGACCCAAAAGCTATGGGTACCAAAGAAAACTTAAAGCTGCTTTGCGGGAGAAAAGTCGAGTTCACTTTGCAAAATCCTCGGAAAAGCGATGTATATTTGGCCCGAGAAGGCAAAGGCGATGAAGGACAAATTGGTCAAAAGAAGTAAAAACTTTCCAGCTACCATCGGCGTTTGGGTGACATGGCAAATCACTCGAAAGCCACGTGTCAATCTGGGAGAAAAAGTAGATGTACATCCTACATAATCTCATTGATTGTGACACGACTCTCATTTGAAAGCGATTGCAAAATCTTGACAAAATCCTGCTCACCCAAAATCAAGCATTCAAGCTTTCTTAACTCAAAAATCAATGGAGCGATACAACATAGACGATGGAATCACCACCACTGGACAACTTCACATCAAAAATTCTCAAACTCCACTCTTTCAATCCAAATTACAAAGAAGATCAAAAAGATTCGAGGGTTGGAAAATTTGTTTGATACAAAGGTCACTACTTTGTGTCTAGATGGCATCGAGATTTCTCTGAAACGCCAAATCATCAACAATGGAAAAAGCTTCAAAGCATTATTTTTCAAGATAAAAGCTTCACCGTTAATGAGCAGTTGCTTTCCCAGGTGTTCCGTTTAGATATAATTGGAGGCTCTTCATCTTTCACATTCGGAAATGAAGAAAAGAGCAAACTTTGGAGCATCACTGCAATCAACAAGAATGAAAAGAACTTTATTGGATCCATTTATCAGCAAAAACCGGGATTTGCATTCTTAACGTTTCTCCTGACCAAGAATGTCATTGGTCATGCAAGGAACTTCTACACTCTTTCGACTGATAAACTAAAGTTGATCTACGCCATTTGGTTCGAAGAAAGATTCGATTGGAACAAGTTCATTCTCAATCACTTAATCAAGCAGATTTCAGACGAAAAGGGAAAGGCACAAGGAAAGGAAGCTATCGGAGAAAAATTTCTGCTGAAAAAAGGGTTTACATATCTAATCCAAAGGATACTAAACCACTTCTCCATCCCCTTACCCACAAAGGCAAAAGTCGAACAAGAATCAGTGCCCATTGAGAAAAAGAAAAGGAAAGTCATCGAGGAAGAAAGTGAAGTTTCTGACTCCAGTTCAAGCGAGATCATAAAACTGGATGATAGAACTATAAGAAGACAGAAAAGATTATGGAGCAGGCTTGAGGCGAAGAAACCAAACTGAAGTGGCAATTAATATTGATGATGAAAGTGATGTTGAAGGCGATGAAGAATCGGAAGGAAGTGAAGAAAACAAAGGAAGCAAGGCAGATGGCCCAAGATGATGTAGAAATGGTAAAAGAAAGCGAAAGAGATTGAAGAATCTGAAGAAGGCTGGCGATGAAGAATGCGAAGGAAGTGAATTTCCCACTACCATGTATGGGAAATACAACGAAGAAAAAGAGAAGCCGTGGAAGATCTGCGTGCAGCCGGTGAGTATGAAAAAGAAACCGGCAGTTCTGATGTTCATTTTTATTATCTTGAGGCCAACATCTCATCCCAGGCTCATGAGGTACCCACATGCAAATCAGAAATTGAAGAACCTCTGGCTCAAGAAACTGAAGCGAGAAAAAGCGGAAAATTTGAAGGATTTCATTGAATGTTTATCTGAGAATCTCTGAGAAAGCTGTTCAACATGCATGAATTAATTGGAAGGATACATTATTCGAGTTTGAACAAATACTCAAACATCATCACCTACGTAAGTTATTTGAAGATTGCTTTCGCTTATCTTCAAACAAGGGGAAGATGAAGTTTGTGAAGTGATGAAGTTTGTAAAGAGGATCACGACTAAAAAGTGAAGAGGCTTATGCCGGACAAGCGATGGAAGATCAAGGCAGACAAGTAGATCTTTGATCTACTATCTACTCAACTTGATGAAGAAGCAATTGATAGTCTGTTTGAAGAAGTGATTGCGAAGGAGACTTTAAAGAAACAAGAATCGAGGATGATGAGGAAGCGCGATTAAAGCGTGTTGAGTATCGAAAAAAAGCTTGTAATCATGTCAAATCCGCTTGAGAAGTTGGTAGATAAGAAGACACAAACAAAGGGGAAAATGAAAAGAAATCAAAAAGTAAAAAGGAAAAGAAAAACTTAATCTCATTTCAAAAGAAGAAGAGAAATTGATGGGAGAAGAACTCAAAGAAATTCTGATCAAGTTCAAAAACCAAGAGAATGAAGAAGGAAACAGACTGCTGAATGAATATCGGGAAATTAAGCCGAAAGATGGTGAATCAGTTGAAGAAAGAAAAGAAAGAAAACTTTTGGAGACGAAGAGGAGCATCCTTTTTGGAGAAAAATTAATGGCACTGGGAAATGAAAAGATGTAATCTAATTCAGTTTTTAACTCAGTCTGTTCTATTTTGAATCTTGTGATAAACTTGGCTGTTCTATTTTGCTATCTTAAGATGTTTTGTTCTGATTTCTTGCACTATTCTTTCATTATTGCTTTTAGGGAGGGTTATGATACATCATCAAAAAGGGGGAAATTGTTGGAAATATTATTTATGTTTTGATGATGATTCGTCATGAAATTAGACAAATCACTTACAACCCATGATGATGAAGTCGTAACTAACTGTTATAGTGCATAATAAAAGAAGAAGCAAGAAATGGTCTAGAAATAAATGTATAAGTTCTATCTAGAGTCTGAACCTTGTATAGGTTGTTTCAGACAAGCATTGTAATAGAATAGGAACTAGGCGAACAGCTGAGTCACAACAAGAAAACTGAGTTATAACAAGAAAACTAGATATGCACTTGAAGAACTGAGGGTTCAAACTCAGTTATGATAAAAGCGAAGAAGATAAGTTATTTGAGGACCACAGACTCGGTTGGCTTATCTAGAAAGTGAAGAAGCGAGGACACAGACTTCGATTGTTGAGGATTGAAGAACTGAGGTGGCAAACTCAGTTAGAAGCTGATTAAGTCGTGACTATAAATCAGGATTCAGGCAAGTCTGTGGTGACCTAAAACTGAGTTATAGATCATGTAAAACTGAATAATCTTAAGGACAAAGATTATCAGCTACCTGAAAAGAAGAAACTGAATGGTGTACTTTGACTTAGTCAATTAAAGTCAGATATTAAGTAAACAAGGTACTCAGTTTTGAAGAAGAGTAGAAAACTGAGTTAAGGCCTTGATTGAATTTAAACTATCAACACGACAAAAGATCGTACATATGAACGTTGGCTAAATGACAAGTGTAACGGCTACAAGAGCTAGTAACCGTCACATCACCCCTATAAATACACAAGAGAATCACTCAAGAAAAAAAGAGAGGAGGATCAGAAAAAGAGCTTTACAAGCATATTATTCAAAATCCAAATCCGGATCTACAAAAATCGAGATCATATATCCGGAGGAAAAAGAAATAACGAAATTGCCTTGAAGACTTCAAAGAAAGATCCAGTAACCCATCAAGGGGGAAAGAAGGCATCTTGGAGCTACAAAGTCAGATCCAGAAGAATCAGACAGCTCACTGAATTAATCCTCGATTAATTCTAAACCTAACCTTTGTGAAAAAGGGTTGGTTGTGCATAGTTTGAAGAGAGCAATTCTACCTTTCTTCATACGGTGTTGCTACAGCTGTTGGTGCAGTCTGAGGACTGTGTGTTGGTATTAGTGGTGAGCTGGTGAAGGAGAAATTCCACCTCCAAAGGATCAATGTGCGAGTGAAGGGAGCAATCTCACATTTCTTCATTTTGTGTGAGCAGTGAAACTAGGGTGTCGTGAAGGATTTGTCATAGTGCTAGGATTACGTAACGGTTATCTCATTATTCTAGTGATACCTCCTACGCCACAGGAGAAGGGGAGACGTACGGGATTACACCACCCGGAACTTCCATAAACAAATTATGTGTTGATTTACTTTATGCATCTGTGTTTGTTTTATTTATTGCATTATCTCTCAGCAAACACCAGACACTGAGTCAGCACAAAACTGATACATAGAAGGTCTAGTTTTCTATTTACACATCTACTGCACCAAAGGCTAGTTTTATCCATTGCCGATTAACGAGACTAAATAAAAGTCGGTAATAACTTATATTCAGATTGAGCTAAGCTGAAATCCGCCTGAGTTGAAGGGCGAGGAACAAAATTGAATATCGATTACTCGGTTCACAGGACTTTTCCATTTCGAGATTAGTTTTGGTGACAAGTTTATTCACCCCCTCAAAACTTGTGGTAGCCACTCCAGGGAACAACATGCAGGGAATAGGTGAATCGTAAACCAGGACGATGAGGCATGAGGCTTAGAGTGGCATAACCGAAGCCCAGGAATGGAAATGGATCAAATATAGTTGGTGTTTTCGCCTTACATTCACTTTATCTGCAATTTGAGCAATGGTTGAGGCATTTTCTGGACTTGTGGTCTTCATGAAAGTTGTAGATATTTGGATGATCTTTGCAACTCATTTTGAATCACTCAAATCGGATCTCTACGAGCACAGATATTGCCATATTACTGAAGGTATATCAGTCCAGGACTTTTTGGCGCGCGCCGAGGACTTTGGAGCACGCCAAAGAAGAACAGATACCACAGGAAGTCACATATAACCTTTCTCCTTCGCCAAGGACTTTGGAGCGTGCCAATAACTGCTTTTCCTGCACATTTTTTGGAACCTATAAATAGATTTTTCCACCCGCATTCCATATACCTAGACATACCTAGACACTCCCTTAGGCCGATTTTCATCTCTTTTCTACTTTAGATTTGCTCATTTTTCACTCTTTTTATTAGATTACACATAATTTAGTTTAGATTCTAGTTCTCTTTGTTGGATTTTAGCTTTTCAGAGTCTTCTTCTTCCCCAAGTGACAATGGGTGTAGATGAAGATTGATGTCATTCCAACTTTTTTGCATTTTGGTAACGAAAATCATCTATTTTCTTGTTTTATGGATTTGATTTCCTCTTTGATTTTTGTTCCTTTCATTATTATGAGTAGCCAAACATTCTCATTGCTAAATCATGTGAAAATTGATGAAATCCCCCTATAATTGATGAAATTGGGAATGGGTAGTGCTTGATTGTTGTTATATCGACGAATTTGTGTCTTAAAACTTGTTCTTAATGCTTGAATTGACTCGATCACTTGAATCATGAGCTCACACACCACTTTTATAAATGTATGTTGCGAAGGGGTGTGGGAAAAAGGGTTTTAAGATCATTGCTTATAATTGACTAAGTTGTTTAGATTCGATTAGGTAATGAGGTTTTTTCGGTTGTGAAATCGAGCAACTCTAGTCCGTTAATCTTGTTTCGGTCAGTTAAATCCTTAAAGGCGGACTGTTGAACCAGGCAAAGGGTGTTTGATTGTTGCATGGCGTATTACACTAGCTTAAGAGTTTGCACCCGTGAATGAGTTGTGGTAGAATCTCAAGATTTTCACAAATTCTCAAGACTTTCCAGCAGCATTTCAAGATTTTCACAAATTCTCAACTGCCTAGTGGTAGAATCCTACCATTCTGCTTTTGAGCTTTCCAGTTTTTTTTATTTTAAATTCATTGACATCTTTATTCTCCAACTAGCTCAACAAATTTCCTCCTCAATTTAAATCATCCTCAAACCATGTAAAATGGACATTATCTTACTCAACATTCGATTCATAGCCAATTACCACACCTCACTGCAAGAAAAAAGCAGCGACTCCACAACAAGCGTTATACCATTCTCACAACATCAAAACTAAATAAAACAAGAAAAAAATATTATTTTTATTACATTGGGTTGCCTCCCAACAAAAGCGCCTTTCTTTAATGTCTTTGGCTAGACATACTTACATCGGCTATCCATTGTCAAGCGGAATAGTTTCTTTTTCATGATTCTTCGTTGCATACTCGGTAAGACGACCATCCATCTCATCTTGGGAAGAATCAGCGGTGCCTTGGCTCTAGGTACTTTTTGAAGTATCTTCCCAAGAAAAGAAGAAGCGGGATTAGGGGCCTCCACCTCCGAGTTCATGATATAATGATCGATTGGAAGACTACTTACTTCTTGTTCACTCGCATGTCCACGGTCATCTCAACAACACTAGGCACCAATGGCTCTTCAACTATGATTCCCTCCAAGTGAATTTCTTCACTCTTTTGTTGATCAACATCTTCAACAATCTCTAGTGTCAGATCAATCATAGGACAATCGTCTTCATCTTCATACCATACAGAGTAAGAGGATTTGTTTAACCTTTGTTCCTTTAGGCGATCCACTTGATTTTCAACTCATCATTTTGCCCTTGCATATTCGAACTCTTGCGCTTTGCTCTTCTACGAGGCTGTGAAATCTCTTGCCCAATTTCTTTAAGAAACTCTACATTAGTTTGTTGAAGCTTCATCGTCTCTATTTGGTTCATCTGCGTTAGATTGGTAGTAAGAGACTGCGACATGGCTTTAAGAGATTCATTTCAATCTGGAATCGGACTTTCAATTTCAATAGACGACTGAGAATTGGACCAATCATGAGACACGTGTGAGTCACCATAATAGTGGTTTGATTGGTTAGTCCACCCTGGATTGGAAATATGTGGATATGAATTGTAGCTCCAATCCGGATAACTCGGCTCACTAGGGATAACATCTCCCCTCATATGAATTATTCACCCGGTATCCATACACATCACGTTTCGCCATAGAAGTTGCGTAGTTGTAACCTAACATGCATGTGGACAAGGAAAACACAAAACAACACAAAAGAACTATATACAAAATTTCAAAAGAAATAAATCACTTAGCACCGTTCCCGACAGCGGCGCCAAAATTTGTGGGTCGTCAAGCCACCAAAGATAAATCATCTACTACCTTTATAGCTAGTATAGGTGAAGTATGGAGTCGAACCCACGAGGAAAGGTGGATCTATTTCTCTTAAAATTTGTAAAATAACAATATATTGATTTTTAACTAAATCAAGTAAAATACAAGAAAAATAAAAAAAGTAAAATCAAGAAAATCAAGAAAACCTCCAGCTAATTAGTTATTTCCCTCAATTCATCACGATCGCTCATCGATTCAAAGATGACTCGTTAAATTATTAATAAATTGGTTATAGTTGACCACAACCATGAATCAACCAATCTCTCTAAGTTCGTTAATTAGGACAACCGCCACTAATTACACTCTAATTATGGCACACACTTTATAGCGACCGCCGAGTGTAGTGACATAACGACCTTAAAGATTAGAGACCCAATTACTAGGTATTAATCCAACGGCTTAATTTTTACCATAGCATTCTCTATTTTCACAAAGGGAATCCTACAGACTCTGAACGGTAAGCAATGTGTTGTTTACCATTTGTAAATCTAATCTTTTATGGCAACCGCCTAAGATGGATTTTGGTGTTAGATCAAAATAACAACAAATCATCGTAGCGTCAACAATTAATCGAATAATTCTAACCTCTGTTAGTGAAATTAGAAAATAGACAAATACTAGTAATCAATCGAGGAAAAAGCGATTGGACCTCACAATCACAAAAAATTGAGGTTAGATAATCAATCAACTAGAATAGAATTAACTACACATAAAAATAAAATAATTGCAAAATTATACCTTGAATTCACAAAATAAAGAAGAAGCGCCGGTTGCCTTGACTTCACTCAAGCGTGGCTTTTCTTCCACTTTTATTCAACTCTCGTGCCACGAACATGTCTCTTAGTCCAAAACATCGCCTTCCGGTCCTTGAGTCACCTAGGTCACGCAATAACATAGACGAACAAACACCACGCATAATTCCATAAGACAAAAGTGCTCGGAAAAGAGTCAAATATCGTTAAAAGGTGGAGTTTACAATCGATATGGCGGTTTAACTCCTCGTGCGTATAACTCTCGATATTGCTCTCAAGCAGTCTATATCTACCCAAAACATGCCAATAAAGTGATAAGCGGTGGTTAAAGCTGCGCGCAAAATGCAGATTAAGTTGACTCCGTCATGGGTTCTGGTATGAATTACGGAAGCTAAAAACATTTTGGAAACTACTAAGTTAGTAGTTACTGTTTGAGCTTTTGAATCACTCGATTCCGATATAGGTGAATGAGAAATTAATGCCTAAAGGTAGAGTAAAATATGTGGGAGTATTAATGAATGTTGTGTATTCATTGTCCCATATAGGAGACATGGAATACGTGAACTCACTATTTAAGTAGTAGAGTTTCATGTATAGACAAGCCCCGAGGGGCAAGAGAATTTTGTGAAGGAGGAGGACTTAGATGCTTGTTGGTTCACTGCAGGCGCGCGCGCCGCCGCCGTCCGGCGGCTCGGCTCGCCTCGGGCTTAACTTGGCCAAATATTAATTTTGGACCCAGCTAAACAAAAATAATTACGAAAATACCAACAAAAGCGAGCATCGGCGATTGGAAGGCACCGATTCGAGCGAGTGCATATATACATTCATGAGCGAAAAAAAGCGCTTCAACTTCCAGTGCGAGCAGTTGTACCCTCTCTTTTTTTGCTTTGCGAAATTGCGAACACATATTCTTTTTCATTGCCTCATATTACGCCTATATATTTGCCTCATTACTTAATGAAATATACCACGAATTCTCCCGAGCATTATACGAAAAATCTGCACTTAATTTTTCAGCATTCACGAAGTCGAGATAACAAGATCTTATCGATTCGCGGTCTTTCCTCATTCAAGTGCAAGAATCGGAAAGGTAGATTGTTGTATCTTGGGAGACATATGTCATACACCGTGTGCACATAATCGGGCATTAATGTCTTAGGGACGAGTTCTTAACTTCGCCTCAATCTGAATAAGTTTTCGTTTTACTTATGCTTTACATCAATTTCATTTACTTGATATGCGATGTTTGGATCATGAATAAAATTATGTTGTTCGATTCATGTGTTTTGTTCTTTCTGTTTATTCAATTGATTGTTCATCAAAATTCAAAAGCGAATCGGCGTAATTAGTTCCAACATAAAGTTCATGTTACAAAATGATTTGGGCTTGCTTTGAAATTACTGCAGCGCGCAAACCGTAGAAAAAGTGTGTGTCGTCTAGGCAACCTGCTTTGGTCGCTTAATTATTAGGCAATGGCCTCTTTTGCATAGATTGTCTGCGATATGTTTAGGATATTTCAGTGTTAAATGCTCTACATTTTCATGACAGTACGATTGCCCGAAAGTTGCATTTTATGAAGTGATATATAATAAAGTGGATACATGTATTTTCAACAGTTTTCATTGCATATTTGTTTATTGCATATTTGCATTGATATCTCTGAAAGATTTTTCATTAATTAGCACGCATGACATGGTTTGAACATAATTGTCTTGTTTAAATCCATGATATGAAGATGGAAAATGTGTATGCGGAGGAGGAAGAAATTAAGCGGTTCATGGTTATGTGGTAGTTTATGAAGGGAATCAACTATATCGAGGGTCCCTAGCAACAGGCCAATTCCTGGATCTGACGGCGCGCCGGGGATAGTGCCACTCTTAGGCTATAACAAAGAGAAAATAAACTTTCATTAATTAGTCTAGATGAATTCAGAAGTGTACGTACCCTTTTCTTAAACATGATTAACAAGTATAAGGAAGAAGATTAAATACATATTCATGTATCCATCTCAAAAGAAAAACTTCACAAAATAGAACAAGAAAACCTGAAATATCATTAGATGATCTTTCAAAGCTATTAAAATGATGAAATAGAGAATGTTTTATTCGATACAGTAGTAGTTTACTTTTAATATATATAAGACACGCTTTCGATCTTTCGTTTGCCAATTGATATATAGATCCCATATCAATATTGTTTGATTAGCATACCTGCAGCTGCAACAATTATAAGTGCATGACAGAAACAATTCAAACATATATTACATACATTTGAATATGAATTGAAACAAAGCTCAATTAAAGCACACTGTTTATATAGGTCAATCGACAATCGACAATGTTGTAACCATATACTTTCTTAAAGAAATTGAGGGACAAACTTACCAGGGTGCAAATTTATGAAGCTTTTTACGGAATGTTGTCACAGTCACAATCGTCCTCGAAACAGCAATCATAAATCGTCTTGCAGAGGTTGCAGATTGAGTACGTAAATTGTAGTATGATTTAGAGATCAAAGGGAACAAGAAGGCTGCATTAACATTAATGTTGGCGTGTTGATTCTCCATCACCCGCCTGCCGTTGCAGTTGCAGGCTTTTCATCCTTGACAGTAGTGGTGGCATGATGATCTGCTTCAACATGAGTTTCTTCCATGGCAGCCGCCATTGAACAACAACATATCAGCACCACCACAAACACAATTAATGCCCCTGAGTTTTTCCATTTCAATCACCTTAATTTGTGGCTTTCCTTAATTAGCACAACCTAGCTCGCTCTCGTTTAAATAACCTTTGTAATATGCTTTTTCTTGTCGCTTTTGTGAAACATGCATAAAAACAGAAGATTTAATTTCCTACCGATTTGTCTTTCTTGCTTCTTTGATCATCATTGTTTTGTGGAGGAATCAGATTATTATAATTTTCAACCGGCTATTCGGTTAATTTGTCTTTCATGCTTCATCATGTTCTGTGGGGAATCAGATTATGCATAATATTTAACCGGCTATTCGGTTGGGACGTGTGTTGACTTTCACGCATCTTTTCTTCATTCGATATGCCTGTAACTCTTAACATATATACCTTTTTTTAATTATATATATCCTATGCAATGTATCAACGTCGATACAATCCATGAAAACACAGGTGCTGCCCTGTAATTTTCAAAATAATCAATTATTAAATCATGTCGATTTTACCAACAAATTTCTCTCTCTGTTTTCTTAGAAACTTCCAATTTTCTTTTATTTTTTATAATGAAGGAAATATCGCTGAGAGTCAAGAAACGCCGGTATGACTCATGCCCTCCACGCATGGTAACCGTTGTCTAAGCTTCTGGAACTGAAACTAATAATATGTCACAATAAGCTGACTGGAAAATAGACTGATAAATTCAACAAAAACACCTGTATTATACATGTGTAAAATAGGCTGATGCTTAAGAAATAGGAACCCTAAATCAAAGTAGAAAAAAAAAATTAGTGTGATTCCTTTTCATTTCACTAAAAACAGCATATTAATGCAGATAACATCAAGTATATATCTTGTCATAAATGAGATTCAAAAATTGTTCAGATTCAAATTCTTTTACGCTAAACAGCTAAACAACCAATTCACCTATATACTCTGCAAGGCTTTAATTGAAGGATCTTCCTTCTGGTGTTTTGAGTACATCTTCAAAATATCATAGAGCCCAGGCGCCCCTTCCCATAAAAAAAAAAATGTATATGAAGTAAGCGAGGCTAAATTTAAGTTACATTGCTTTTCTTTCCGAATTTGGGTTCTTGCACATTCGTATGCTTGAAGGAACAACTTCAACCAACTCATCTTCTTGAATATACTCTGTGAAGTCATCGAGGCTGTAAGTGAGTGGAGTATCGAGAACAAGCGCATATACCGGCCACGTGAATCGATAAATGAAGCAGAGCGTTGAGAGTCTAAATGCATCGTGCATTTTCATAAGAAAAAAATTTTATGAGGAAAGTTAATTTAGTGTTTACAATGTTGTGGATTGTATATGGAAGAATGCATTAGGAACACAACACAATCGAGTCTCACTGTTACTTCTTTGTTAGACCGAACATTTGTTGCGGCCTTTTCTTGAAAACATTGAGAGACCAAGTCTCTGGCGCTGATGAATTCCGACAATTTGGCCTTTGTAACACACAGGGCGACAAGCAGTTAGCCTCTTTCTTGTGTACTGCATAGTGCATATGAAGAAGTAGTTCCATCCTCAAAAGCAACCTATATGTATATAAGGCAGTTTTAGGGTTGGCATGTTTTGAACTTTGTAATCTGCTAACAATGAAGCAAGCATTCATGTAATATGTGTATATATCATTATGTTTGTAAATACTAGCAAAATGCACATGCTCCATACGTGTTATTCTTAAATAAAAGTTTTAAAGATAAAACATAAAAAATAACAGGTCTACATGCTTACTATGAGCTATGTTAGACCCATTGCTGGTGCCAACAAATGAGTTTTGGACTTTGGGAGTAT
This sequence comes from Gentiana macrophylla, assembly GCA_026214975.1. Taxonomy (NCBI): domain Eukaryota; kingdom Viridiplantae; phylum Streptophyta; class Magnoliopsida; order Gentianales; family Gentianaceae; genus Gentiana; species Gentiana macrophylla. Next base: position 15,244,310 of record CM047810.1, read on the forward strand.
CTTGAGAGACTTGGAGCTGTGCTAACCCTCCATTTGTGCCTTTTTAGGGATTTTAATTAAGTGGTATACCAGAAAGACAAGCAAGCGTGAAAAAGAGTTGGATTCATCAATATGGTGAAGTTCTTGATGATGATACAACATTGTGATCTTTTGGAGGTTGTTTTGAATTTAGGCTTTTGAATCACTCGATTCGATATAGGTAAATGAGAAATTAATGCCTAAAGGTAGAGTAAAATATGTGGGAGTATTAATGAATGTTGTGTATTCATTGTCCCACATAGGAGACATGGAATATGTGAACTCACTATTTAAGTAGTAGAGTTTCATGTATAGAACAAGTGTAACGCCCGTTCCCGGACACGAGTCCTTATCCGGAAAAGGAGCGTTAAGCGCGTATAAAATAAAAATAAATCCACTTTATCGTAAGCCTCTACTACGTCGTATCAAAAGCAAGCAAGCGGAAGCAAAAGACTCGGGTATAAAATTTCAAACAATCAAGAATAGAAATGAAATCTAAAAATGGAAATGTAACTTATTACGGTCAAGGAAAATGCGGAATCCAAGCGAAGCGTCGACAATCTCAAAAGAAGCGTAACGATACTACAAGTCTCGAAAGACCAAAAGTCTAAGCAGTCTAATAAATGAAGAGCTAAATAAATAATGTAAGTCTTCAATGAGGCGTCTTCAAGCGTCATCATCGAACTCCTCCTCGTAAACAATATCAACTGTTAGTCTTCTCACCCCAAACACATAGAAAAACATGCATTTGAGGTAAGTACAACATACTTAATAAGAAGAGAAGCTATGGCGACAATTATAATTTATAAAGTAAAGATAATTTAAAGTTTAGTTGATTAAGTGTGACCGACTCAATCTAGGGTTCACTCCATTTCCATCAACATGAGGCCCGACTAACCGTTTCTACTTAACTTATCTATGTTACAACCGCACTCAAGGGCCTTCTGCGTATCCACTTTTGGGACACTCTTGGCAACATATTAGTGGATCACACCAATATCCACGGAGGCTAGAATAGGTAGGCTCCGATGAAATACATACATCTCAGTGAGTCCTCCGTGCTTAGGTTTTGACTCTGGAGTTCTTCCACCTTGAGGTAGGCATACATCGCGATATAGGCGGTGTCTATCCAAGAGAGACATGTTGTTTAATCTTTTACTAGTCAAGTACATATTTATTAGGATGGTTAACTAGCCACCTAAGTGTTTTCAATTAATCTCCCTCACATTAACTACTCTCTCCACTGACCCTTTGGACATTAACATTACCTAGCAATTACAGGCGGTGATGAATGCTAATTCATCAAAGCACAAACCTATCATGCTCTTCCGACGGATCGAACTTCAACTCCTTTAAAGTACATTCGGTGTTTTAAGCGAGCGAATCGAAGTTCAATTGAGGCTTGTATAATTTATACCATGTTATCATATCATAAATAAGGGTTTAAAACAATTATAATATGATTATAAAACTCAAAACCAAACTAGAATGATAAAACCGTGCAGCCATGGTAAAAGCAGGCCAGGCGCCCGTTTGAACCTATGGGCGCCCGTCCGTAGTCGGACGCCCGTCCACTAAACCTCAGGCGCCCGTCCGTCTAAAGCGACTACATCTGAATCAAAAATCTCACCTCGGGCGCCCGTGCGCTATTTCGAGCGCCCGTCCAGGCTCTCTTAGGGTCTCGGGCGCCCGTCGACTAATCCAGGCGCCCGTCCGCTGGGTTTTTTTCCCAAAAGCGCTAACACCGTCAAAACTCGATTTACGAACCAATTCTAACCTAATTAACATCGTTTTCAGCCTGATAAAAGCGTAGTGAACATATCTAATCATACCAAGAATACCTATGATCCTTGATCAATGAAAAACACATCTTTCTTGCAATGGGTTGTGAACTAATACAATCCATAGTTAGTATACAAGGTATTTGTAGCTTTTGAGTCTTCTTCTTCCCAGTGACAATGGGTGTAGATGAAGATTGATGTCATTCAACTTTTACGCATTTTGGTAGCGAAAATCATCTATTTTCTTGTTTTATGGATTTGATTTCCTCTTTGATTTTTGTTCCTTTCATTATTATGAGTAGCCAAACATTCTCATTTGCTAAATCATGTGAAAATTGATGAAATCCCCTATAATTGATGAAATTGGGAATGGGTAGTGCTTGATTGTTGTTATATCGGCCAATTTGTGTCTTAAAACTTGTTCTTAATGCTTGAATTGACTCGATCACTTGAATCATGAGCTCACACACCACTTTTATAAATGTATGTTGTGAAGGGTGTGGGAAAAAGGGTTTTAAGATCATTGCTTATAATTGACTAAGTTGTTTAGATTCGATTAGGTAATGAGGTTTTTAGGTTGTGAAATCGAGCAACTCTGTCCGTTAATCTTGTTTGATCGATTAAATCCTTAAAGCGGATTTGTTGAACCAGGCAAAGGGTGTTTGATTGTTGCATGGCGTATTACACTAGCTTAGAGTTTGCACCCGTGAATGAGTTGATATGATCATTAGGTTGGTTGGTTGGTTAAGCTCATTCCGAGATAATCGATTAGAGGGTGAAAGTATTCAATTGGATCATGGTTTGGATATGTTTCTCTATTTATATCTCATTATCTTTAGTTTAAGCTTGTCATAGTAGTATAATTGAAACACGAACAACTTATTATTGACCTAAACTAAGTTTGATAACGGTTTTGTACTCGATTGATTCCTCGAGGATCGACATTGCTCTCAGGTAGTGCTTCCGACCGGTACTCTGCCGGTTAAGATTGAGTCGTTACTATTTTGGCCATCAACCACACACTTAGAGTTCATACAACTAACTTTAACTCACTTGATCGTAATCTTTAAAGTGGAAAAATAAAGAGAGCCTCAACTTGTACACACGGGTAGAACTCTCAATATATTGCATAGGGACAATTCACACCCTCATAATCAACACACAACCAAGCATTACCATAAGTTTGCATATCAATCAAATCTCCACCATTATAAATTCAAAATTCGATTGCACAAATCATGAGGTCTTTATAAAGGTTGTAGGGGGCTAGGGGCTGAAGACAAGGTAGGGAAAAAAGGAAATATAGAGGCTAAATTGTCAAGGAGAATGCATGAATGTAAACAACATAATCATGTAGCCGCCAAGAATGATTCAATTGAAACACACTATATGGCTCCAACTTCCATCACAACATCTTAAGAATAGAAAGTGCAAACAAAAATGTCGAAGAAGCTTAAAAATTGCTAAGCGAAACAAATTTCCTCTTCAATATATAAAACACTCCTTCAATGTAAGCTCCCCCACCCCCACCCTTTTTTTCTTTTTCAACGATCGACATTTTTTTAATCAATTTGTTTTACTCAAGATCTTGCAATACACTTCATAATATAACTTCAAGCCATACTTCTCTAGATACAAAATTCTTTATACTTCTCCAAAATTTCATGCATTTATTCATACAATCTCTTGACAATAGGGTCAACAAAAGGGGGAATATCATAAGAAAAGGCTATGAGTTTAATTTACGGAGTTTGTCAAAAGAAATGGTCAAGCTAGGCGGGGATCACTAAGGGGTATTAAATATGAGAAGGACAACTAAAGTGGGTCTAGAAAGGGTTAAATCCTAGGTGCCTCAATCATTTAAGTGCCTTTGAACACGAAAAGGTGTGGTCTCGAAATGCATGTCAATGCAAATTCTAGAATGACATTGAAAGTGTGGATACCACTCAAAGGAAAAATGGCGAGTGCGCTCTGTGGCTAGGTGAAATCTAACTTTTAAGTGGCTTTTAGTTAAGGCTCAATGATTTTACCACCAAAGTTCACAAACAAGTGACTAAATGTGAGTGTGTATCAACAAAAGTGTGTGTTTGGATTTGTTTTTACCGTTTGATTATTATTACTTCACACAAGATTTAAATGAAAGGGTTTGTAAAGTGTCATCAAAGGCATACTCGGTGCTTATGAGGTCTAAAATGTCTAAAGATGAAACTCTAAAAATGAAAATGCATGAAAAACTCCCCACACTTAAATCATACATTGTCCCCAATGTATGCTAAAATGGAAGGAAGAATGCAACATATGGAATGATATGAAACTAACATGGTATGCATGATATGCAAGAATTACTAATCTAATATGAAAGAAAATGAACTAAAATAAATGGGTTGAGAATACATTACAATTCGGACCATGAGTGCGGTGAAAATAAGCCTTGAAATTCATCATGCTTTCCATATAGTCATTGGCTTCGGGGTGGTGCGGGAGGAAAGACACTTGAAATGTAACATACTGCTCCGGATGCATAGCCCTTATCCGGAAGAAGCGTTCGCGCGTATAGTATTAAATAAATCTAATATTATCATAAGCATCTACATCGTCGTATCAAAATAAAAGCAAGCGGAAGCTAAAAGACTCGGGTAAAAACAAAATGCTACTATGAATAGAAAGTAAGCATACTAAAGATGGATAGTTAAATTACAACGACGAAAAACCCAAAGACTTATACATTCACGAGGTCTTAAAAGTATAGTACAACAAGTCTAAGGAAAGAAATATAACTAGTCTCGTACAACCTTTACAAAGAAATAAACTAAAAGTTTCACCAAGACTTGAAGAGAATGTAAAGCCCCACATCGGTAAAATAAGAGAATGCTCACCCCGTATAAGTGTGAGACATAAAGGTCTTGTCAACTCGGGTTAGTCGCTTTTAGACCAAGCGAGGATGGCGATGCGGCGATTGACGGACATTTATGACTCATTTAAGCGCTACCGATCCGGAGTGCGAGGCGTTCTGAGAATGGTATCGAACCGACTATCGAGGCGGAACTATCGCTGCACACGTATAAGAAGGCGGTGTAAGGATGGCCTCTGAATTACCTCTGGTAGGGGCGATCGGAGACCGATCTTAGCCGTCCGGTGAGGCGCTTGATCCACTATAAGGGGAGAATGTAAAGTCCCACATCGGTAAAATAAGAGAATGCTCACCCCAGTATAAGTGTGAGACATAAAGGTCTTGTCAACTCGGTTTAATCCTTTTAGACCAAGCAGGGCGGTCTAAGCGATTGACGGACATTTATGACTCATTTAGCGCTTCTGATCCGAGTGCAGGGGCGTTACATGAAAGCATTCGGTTTGGTGTTGTCGTGTGTGGATGGAGTAGATGAAGAAGCGGAAGGAGGGTAGCTAACATTTATTATCCAGAAGGTATGAGAAAAATGGGTTGGATCCACTATTTCAAAAGTAAACTAGTAGCCTTTAAAAACATGATGAATTCCTCATTTGGGAGCGGTAGGATCCTACCGTTCTTCTTTGTGAAACTTTCAGCTGACATTTCAAGATTTTCACAAATTCTCAAGCGCTAGTGGTAGAATCCTACCATTACCTTTTGAGCTTTCGAGTTTTTATTTTAAATTCATTGACATCTTTATTCTCCAACTAGCTCAACAAATTTCCTCCTCAATTTAAATCATCCTCAAACCATGTAAAATGGACATTATCTTCTCAACATTCGATTCATAGCCAATTACCACACCTCACTTGCAAGAAAAGCAGCGACTCCACAACAAGCGTTATACCATTCTCACAACATCAAAACTAAATAAAACAAGAAAAAAATATTATTTTTATTACATTGGGTTGCCTCCCAACAAAGCGCCTTTCTTTAATGTCTTTGGCTAGACATACTTACATCGGCTATCCATTGTCAAGCGGAATAGTTTCTTTTTCATGATTCTTCGTTGCATACTCGGTTAAGAACGACCATCCATCTCATCTTGGGAAGAATCAGCGGTGCCTTGGCTCAAGGTACTTTTTGAAGTATCTTCCCAAGAAAAGAAGAAGCGGGATTAAGGGCCTCCACCTCCGAGTTCATGATATAATGATCGAGTGGGAAGACTACTTACTTCTTGTTCACTCGCATGTCCACGGTCATCTCAACAACACTAGGCACCAATGGCTCTTCAACTATGATTCCCTCAGTGAATTTCTTCACTCTTTTGTTGATCAACATCTTCAACAATCTCTGATGTCGAGATCAATCATAGGACAATCGTCTTCATCTTCATACCATCTGAGTAAGAGGATTTGTTTAACCTTTGTTCCTTTAGGCGATCCACTTGATTTTCAACTCATCATTTGCCCTTGCATATTCGAACTCTTGCGCTTTGCTCTTCTACGAGCTGTGAAATCTCTTGCCCAATTTCTTTAAAAAACTCTACATTAGTTTGTTGAAGCTTAATAAATCTCTATTTGGTTCATCTGCGTTAGATTGGTAGTAAGAGAGCTGCGACATGGCTTTAAGAGATTCATTTCAATCACGAATCGGACTTTCAATTTCAATAGGCAGTGAGAATTGGACCAATCATGAGACACGTGTGAGTCACCATAATAGTGGTTTGATTGGTTAGTCCACCCTGGATTGGAAATATGTGGATATGAATTGTAGCTCCAATCCGGATAACTCGGCTCACTAGGGATAACATCTCCCCTCATATGAATTATTCACCCGGTATCCATACACATCACGTTTCGCCATAGAAGTTGCGTAGTTGTAACCTAACATGCATGTGGACAAGGAAAACACAAAACAACACAAAAAGAACTATATACAAAATTTCAAAAGAAATAAATCACTTAGCACCGTTCCCCGGCAACGGCGCCAAAATTTGGTGGGTCGTCAAGCCACCAAAGATAAATCATCTACTACCTTTATAGCTAGTATAGCTGAAGTATGGGTCGAACCCACAGGGAACGGTGGATCTATTTCTCTTAAAATTTGTAAAATAACAATATATTGATTTTTAACTAAATCCGTAAAATACAAGAAAAATAAAAGAAAGTAAAATCAAGAAAATCAAGAAAACCTCCAGCTAATTAGTTATTTCCCCTCAATTCATACGATCGCTCATCGATTCAAAGATGACTCGTTAAATTATTAATAAATTGGTTATAGTTGACCACAACCGTGAATCAACCAATCTCTCCTAAGTTCGTTAATTAGGACAACCGCCACTAATTACACTCTAATTATGGCACACTGCTGCAGCGACCGCCGGAGTGTAGTGACATAACGACCTTAAAGATTAGAGACCCAATTACTAGGTATTAATCCAACGGCTTAATTTTTACCATAGCATTCTCTATTTTCACAAAGGGAATCCTACAGACTCTGAACGGTAAGCAATGTGTTGTTTACCACTTTGTAAATCTAATCTTTTATGGCAACCGCCTAAGATGGATTTTGGTGTTAGATCAAAATAACAGCTTAATCATCGCGCGTCAACAATTAATCGAATAATTCTAACCTCTGTTCGTGAAATTAGAAAATAGACAAATACTAGTAATCAATCGAGGAGAAAAGCGATTGGACCTCACAATCACAAAAATTGAGGTTAGATAATCAATCAACTAGAATAGAAATTAACTACACATAAAAATAAAATAATTGCAAAATTATACCTCCGAATTCACAAAATAAAGAAGAAACACCGGTTTGCCTTGACTTCACTCAAAGCGTGGCTTTTCTTCCACTTTCATTCAACTCTCGTGCCACGAACATGTCTCTTAGTCAAAACATCGCCTTCCGGGTCCTTGAGTCACCTAGGTCTGCAATAACATAGGCGAACAAACACCACGCATAATTCCGCCAAGACAAAGTGCTCGGAAAAGAGTCAAATATCGTTAAAAGGTGGAGTTTACAATCGATATGGCAGTTTAACTCCTCGTCGTATAACTCTCCGATATTGCTCTCAAAGCAGTCTATATCTACCCAAAACATGCCAATAAAGTGATAAGCGGGGGTTAAGCTGCGCACCAAAAATCTGATTAAGTTGACTCCCGTCATGGGTTCTGGTATGAATTACCGGAAGCTAAAAACATTTTGGAAACTACTAAGTTAGTAGTTGAGTTTAGGCTTTTGAATCACTCGATTCCGATATAGGTGAATGAGAAATTAATGCCTAAAGGTAGAGTAAAATATGTGGGAGTATTAATGAATGTTGTGTATTCATTGTCCCACATAGGAGACATGGAATCGTGAACTCACTATTTAAGTAGTAGAGTTTCATGTATAGACAAGCCCAAGGCAAGAGAATTTTGTGAAGGAGGAGGACTTAGATGCTTGTTGGTTCACTGCGCGCGCGCCGCCGCCGCCCGGCCGGCTCGGCTCGCCTCCTCGGGCTTAACTTGGCCAAATATTAATTTTGGACCAGGCTAAACAAAAATAATTACGAGAAATACCAACGAAGCGAGCATCGGCGATTGGAAGGCACCAGTTTCGAGCGAGTGCATATATACATTCATGAGCGAGAAAAAAAGCGCTTCAACTTCCAATTACGAGCAGTTGTACCCTCTCTTTTTCTTTGCGAAATTGCGAACACATATTGTTGTTCATTGCCTCATATTACTGCCTATATATTTGCCTCATTACTTAATGAAATATACACGAATTCTCCGAGCATTATCTGAGAAAATCTGCACTTAATTTTTCAGCATTCACGAAGTCGAGATAACAAGATCTTATCGATTCGCGGTCTTTCCTCATTCAAGTGCAAGAATCCGGAAAGGTAGATTGTTGTATCTTGGGAGACATATGTCATACACCGTGTGCACATAATCGGGGCATTAATGTCTTAGGGCGAGTTCTTAACTTCGCCTCAATCTGAATAAGTTTTAGTTTTACTTATGCTTTACTGTCAATTTCATTTACTTGATATGCGATTATTTGGATCATGAATAAAATTATGTTGTTCGATTCATGTGTTTTGTTCTTTCTGTTTATTCAATTGATTGTTCATCAAAATTCAAAAGCGAATCGGCGTAATTAGTTCAACATAAAGTTCATGTTACAAAATGATTTGGGCATGCTTTGAAATTACTGCAGCGCGCAAACCGTAGAAAAAGTGTGTGTCGTCTAGGCAACCTGCTTTGGTCGCTTAATTATTAGGCAATGGCCTCTTTTGCCGCAGATTGTCTGCGATATGTTTAGGATATTTCAGTGTTAAATGCTCTACATTTTCATGACAGTACGATTGCCCGGAAGTTGCATTTTATGAAGTGATATATAATAAAAGTGGATACATGTATTTTCAACAGTTTTCATTGCATATTTGTTTATTGCATATTTGCATCGATATCTCTGAAAGATTTTTCATTAATTAGCACGCATGACATGGTTTGAACATAATTGTCTTGTTTAAATCCATGATATGAAGATGGAAAATGTGTATGCGCGCGGAGGAAGAAATTAAGCGGTTCATGGTTATGTGGTAGTTTATGAAGGGAATCAACTATATCGAGGGTCCCTAGCAACAGGCCAATTCCTGGATCTGGCGCGCGAGGATAGTGCCACTCTTAGGCTATAACAAAGAGAAAATAAACTTTCATTAATTAGTCTAGATGAATTCAGAAGTGTACGTACCCTTTTCTTAAACATGATTAACAAGTATAAGGAAGAAGATTAAATACATATTCATGTATCCATCTCAAAAAAGAAAAACTTCACAAAATAGAACAAGAAAACCCTGAAATATCATTAGATGATCTTTCAAAGCTATTAAAATGATGAAATAGAGAATGTTTTATTCGATACAGTAGTAGTTTACTTTTAATATATATAAGACACGCTTTCGATCTTTCGTTGCCAATTGATATATAGATCCCATATCAATATTGTTTGATTAGCATACCTGCAGCTGCAACAATTATAAGTGCATGACAGAAACAATTCAAACATATATTACATACATTTGAATATGAATTGAAACAAAGCTCAATTAAAGCACACTGTTTATATAGGTCAATCGACAATCGACAATGTTGTAACCATATACTTTCTTAAAGAAATTGAGGACAAACTTACCAGGGTGCAAATTTATGAAGCTTTTTACGGAATGTCGCGTCGTCAACACTGCCCCAGTCACAAGCGTCGTCCTCGAAACAGCAATCATCGTCGTCTTCCAGAGGTTGCAGATTGGTACGTAAATTGTAGTATGATTTAGAGATCAAAGGGAACAAGAAGGCTGCATTAACATTAATGTTGGCGTGTTGATTCTCCATCACCCGCCTGCCGTTGCAGTTGCAGTTGCAAGCTTTTCATCCTTGACAGTAGTGGTGGCATGATGATCTGCTTCAACATGAGTTTCTTCCATGGCAGCCGCCATTGAACAACAACATATCAGCACCACCACAAACACAATTAATGCCCCTGAGTTTTTCCCATTTCAATCACCTTAATTTGTGGCTTTCCTTAATTAGCACAACCTAGCTCGCTCTCGTTTAAATAACCTTTGTAATATGCTTTTTCTTGTCGCTTTTGTGAAACATGCATAAAAACAGAAGATTTAATTTCCTACCGATTTGTCTTTCTTGCTTCTTTGATCATCATTGTTTTGTGGAGGAATCAGATTATTATAATTTTCAACCGGCTATTCGGTTAATTTGTCTTTCATGCTTCATCATGTTCTGTGGGGAATCAGATTATGCATAATATTTAACCGGCTATTCAGTTGGGACGTGTGTTGACTTTCACGCATCTTTTCTTCATTCGATATGCCTGTAACTCTTAACATATATACCTTTTTTAATTATATATATCCTATGCGATGTATCAACGTCAATACAATCCATGAAAACACAGGTGCTGCCCTGTAATTTTCAAAATAATCAATTATTAAATCATGTCGATTTTACCAACAAATTTCTCTCTCTGTTTTCTTAGAAACTTCCAATTTTCTTTTATTCTTTTATAATGAAGGAAATATCGCTGAGAGTCAAGAAACACCGGTATGACTCATGCCCTCCACGCATGGTAACCGTTGTCTAAGCTTCTGGAACTGAAACTAATAATATGTCACAATAAGCTGACTGGAAAATAGACTGATAAATTCAACAAAAACACCTGTATTATACATGTGTAAAATAGGCTTATGCTTAAGAAATAGGAACCCTAAATCAAAGTAGAAAAAAAAAAATTAGTGTGATTCCTTTTCATTTCACTAAAAACAGCATATTAATGCAGATAACATCAAGTATATATCTTGTCATAAATGAGATTCAAAAATTGTTGATTCAATTCTTTTCTATTGTTTGTATCTGCTAAACAGACTAAACAACCAATTCACCTATATACTCTGCAAGGCTTTAATTGAAGGATCTTCCTTACAGGTGTTTTAGTACATCTTCAAAATATCATAGAGCCCCCGAGAAGCGCCCTTCCATAAAAAAAAAAAATGTATATGAAGTAAAGCGAGGCTAAATTTAAGTTACATTGCTTTTCTTTCAATTTGGGTTCTTGCACATTCGTATGCTTGAAGGAACAACTTCAACCAACTCATCTTCTTGAATATACTCTGTGAAGTCATCGAGATTTGTAAGTGAGTGGAGTATCGAGAACAAGTGCATATACCGGCCGTGAATCGATAAATGAAACGAGCGTTGAGAGTCTGAATGCATCGTGCATTTTCATAAGAAAAAAAAATTTTATGAGGAAAGTTAATTTATTGTTTACAATGTTGTGGATTGTATATGGAAGAATGCATTAGGAACACAACACAATCAGTCTCTCACATGTTACTTCTTTGTTAGACCCGAACATTTGTTGCGGCCTTTTTCTTGAAAACATTGAGAGACCAAGTCTCTGGCGATGATGAATTCCGACAATTTGGCCTTTGTAACACACAGGGTGACAAGCAGTTGGCCTCTTTCTTGTGTCTTGCATAGTGCATATGAAGAAGTAGTTCCATCCTCAAAAGCAACCTATATGTATATAAGGCAGTTTCGGGTTGGCATGTTTTGAACTTTGTAATCTGCTAACAACGAAGCAAGCATTCATGCAATATGTGTATATATCATTATGTTTGTAAATACTAGCAAAATGCACGTGCTCCGCACGTGTTATTCTTAAATAAAAGTTTTAAAGTTAAAAAATAAAAAATAAAAGGTCTACATGTTTACTATGAGCTATGTTAGACCCATTGCTGGTGCCAACAAATGAGTTTTGGACTTTGGGAGTATCTTGAGAGACTTGGAGCTGTGCTAACCCTCCATTTGTGCCTTTTTAGGGATTTTAATTAAGTGGTATACCGGAAAAGACAAGCAAGCGTGAAAAGAGTTGGATTCATCAATATGGTGAAGTTCTTGATGATGATACAACATTGTGATCTTTGGAGGTTGTTTTTGAATTTAGGCTTTTGAATCACTCGATTCCGATATAGGTGAATGAAAATTAATGCCTAAAGGTAGAGTAAAATATGTGGGAGTATTAATGAATGTTGTGTATTCATTGTCCCACATAGGAGACATGGAATACGTGAACTCACTATTTAAGTAGTAGAGTTTCATGTATAGAACAAGTGTAACGCCCGTTCGGACACGAGTCCTTATCCGGAAAAGGAGCGTTCGGCGCGTATAAAATAAAAATAAATCCACTTTATCGTAAGCCTCTACTACGTCGTATCAAAAGCAAGCAAGCGGAAGCAAAAGACTCGGGTATAAAATTTCAAACAATCAAGAATAGAAATGAAATCTAAAAATGGAAATGTAACTTATTCTTTGTCAAGGAAAATCACGGAATCAAAGCGAAGCGTCGACAATCTCAAAAGAAGCGTAACGATACTACAAGTCTCGAAAGACCAAAAGTCTAAGCAGTCTAATAAATGAAGAGCTAAATAAATAATGTAAGTCTTCAATGAGGCGTCTTCAAGCGTCATCATCGAACTCCTCCTCGTAAACAATATCAACTGTTAGTCTTCTCACCCCAAACACATAGAAAAACATGCATTTGAGGTAAGTACAACGTGCTTAATAAGAAAAGAAGAAGCTATGGCGACAATTATAATTTATAAAGTAAAGATAATTTAAAGTTTAGTTGATTAAGTGTGACCGACTCAATCTAGGGTTCACTCATGTCCATCAACATGAAGCCCGACTAACCGTTTCTACTTAACTTATCTATGTTACAACCACACTCAAGGACACTTCTGGCGTATCCACTTTTGGGACACTCTTGGCAACATATTAGTGGATCACACCAATATCCACGGAGGCTAGAATAGGTAGGCTCCGATAATGCACACACATCTCAGTGAGTCCCTCCGTGCTTAGGGTTTTGACCTCTCGGAGTTCTTCCACCTTGGTAGGCATACATACATCGCGATATAGGCGGTGTCTATCCAGAGAGACATGTTGTTTAATCTTTTACTAGTCAAGTACATATTTATTAGGATGGTTAACTAGCCACCTAAGTGTTTTCAATTAATCTCCCTCACATTAACTACTCTCTCCCTAGACCACTTTGGACATTAACATTACAGGCAATTACAGGGCGGTGATGAATGCTAATTCATCAAAGCACAAGTCTATCATGCTCTTCCGAGCGGATCCGAACTTCAACTCCGCTTTAAGAGTACATTGATTGTTTTAAGCTGAGCGAATCGAAGTTCAATTCAGGCTTGTATAATTTATACCATGTTATCATATCATAAATAAGGGTTTAAAACAATTATAATATGATTATAAAACTCAAAACCAAACTAGAATGATAAAACCGTACAGCCATGGTAAAACAGGCCAGACGCCCGTTTGTACCCTATGGACGCCCGTCCACTAAACCTCAGACGCCCGTCCGTCTAAAACAGCTACATCCTGAATCAAAAATCTCACCTCGGGCGCCCGTGCGCTTATTGAGCGCCCGTCCAGGCTCACAGGGTCTCGGGCGCCCGTCGACTAATCGAGCAGCCCGTCCGCTGGGTTTTTCCCAAAACGCTAACACCGTCAAAACTCGATTTACGAACCAATTCTAACCTAATTAACATCGTTTTCAGCACAGTAAAACGTAGTGAACATATCTAATCATCCCAAGAATACCTATGATCCTTGATCAATGAAAAACACATCTTTCTTGCAATGGGTTGTGAACTAATACAATCCATAGTTAGTATACAAGGTATTTGTAGGTTTAGGGGGTAGAGAACCCTAAAACCGAAATCAATTCAAAAAAGCGATGCGAAACAAGCGTGACACATTATGCACGTGTGTTAATTCCAAATAGGCAATCTTCTTTATGGCATGGTCAAATGCACATGTGAAATTCCTTAGAAGTGCAAACCAGGTTTTATAAGCTTGGAATCGGCAACTCTAAAGACCATCACGATGATCCCTCAAAACTTACAAAGACCTTTGCTAGGTTTTGAAGAAGAGATTCTTGATCATCTCCTTCTTCAACAAAGTAAATTAAGCTCATGGATCTCAAATCAGTTCGGCAATAATCAACTAGATCTGGAGTATCTACTAGAAGCGTCCGATGGCGAGCTCCGCCTTCCACAAATGGTTATCCCAAATTTACCTCAATTTTCAGCGAGACAATTTCCTACTGGATGACACAAAACTCTGGAAATCCTCTGTTTTGAACAACAAGTCTCAACTCTTGCGACCACTCGACAATAATTTAGCTTCAATTGGACCACATCCCTCTTTTTCCAAAAGAGGCTGCTCAAAGGTTAAATCATGTCGGCAATGTAGCTAATTTTGAGGCTTTAGGTGCTCAACAAGATCAACTTGGATTCTCAACCCATTTGATGAAGGGGCGGCGGCCGGGAAGGGGCAAAAGGAATCAAGCGAGGAGGGAGAAGAAGCGAGGGGCGAAGAAGGCTGGGGTGTTGGTTTTTTTTTTTACGATCGATTGCTCAATTGTGTAGAAGGGTAAATTAGGAAACTTAGATAAAATCGTCCTTATAACTAAATATCTTTTAAGTGTGTCCTAAGTGCCTAATTAAGTACGAAACTAGTCACTTATAAACAAATACCCAAAAATTAATTTGGCGACTACTTCACGGACGACACTTCTCCGTGGGTCTCCTCTTGATCGGAAAATATGGAAACCCTTTTGTGTTAGGAAATCTATGCGGGAGCGCAGCGAATTCAAAATTTTGATTTCCTTTTACCCAAGATCGACCGTTTAAGCAACAAGCATAAAAGAAGTAGACAAAAGAATACATTGGTTCATCCAATTGGATCGGCGCTTTGTCTACGGTTGTAGTTTACTGCTTGCGAAGCCGCCCAAGCATTCGGCCTCTGCCGGTGATCAACACGAACACCTCGCCGGACTCCCGTCATGGATTGCTACCCGAAAAACTTCGGTTGCTAGACCGACCTTTTCTCTCTCTCACAAATCTCTCTCTAGGAGGAAGCTCTATTTTTCAAAAGAACTATTAGCTCTTGGAATTGTGATGTACTGAAAGAGCTAGCCAACCACTTGCTTATATAGGTGTTGGGGCGCCCATGTCTCTATTCACAATAGGAAAAGCACATGTAGATTAAGGAGAAAGAAAACATTTTCCTAATAAAATATGGAAATATCTTTTATTGAATTATCTCATTTAATTTAATATCACTATATTAAATATTTCAAGATATTGTCAATAACTTATATTGACTATATTTATCTTGTTACCATAAATCTATTTTTCAAAATCAATTAATATCAAATATTAATATTATGATAATCTTATTAATTAAATTGCACAACTCAAATGTATCCTATACACCCAAGATTTGGCATCGAATATTCTTTAATTAATATAATACTATGATTAATTAATTTGTAAAATCCATGTGTATCAATATACACAATAAATTTACACACACACATACATTATGTGTGTATTTAATCAATCAACATAATTAATATCTTGTATTATATTTATTCATAAGAAAAAAAATTTATGAGGAAAGTTAATTTATTGTTTACAATGTTGTGGATTGTATATGGCAGAATGCATTAGGAACACAACACAATCAGAGTCTCACCTGTTACTTCTTTGTTAGACCGAACATTTGTTGCAGCCTTTTTCTTGCAAACATTGAGAGACAAGTCTCCTGGGCGCTGATGAATTCCGACAATTTGGCCTTTGTAAACTTCGACACCTGGGCCGACAAACGTACAGTTGGCCTCTTTCTTGTATACTGCATAGTGCATATGAAGAAGTAGTTCCATCCTCAAAAGCAACCTATATGTATATAAGACAGTTTCGGGTTGGCATGTTTTGAACTTTGTAATCTGCTAACAACGAAGCAAGCATTCATGCAATATATGTATATATACGTATGTTTGTAAATATGTATACATTCATCTATTCACCGAGTTGTCCATGTATATGTAATGTATGTATGTACGTACGTGTACAGTAAGAACAAAGGACTAAAGCATTTTGAGGTAGATGATTACCAGGGATCCCATTTCACGCGTGGTTATATCACCAGCCCATGGTCCATAGCTATCAAAAATAGTGTTGAGGATAGCAGTACCACGGGAAGCTGTCAAAACCGCATTCCTCAATCCAATAAGGCCTCGAGTTGGCATCTTATACTTCACAAAAGCGGTGCCTTCAGATCTGGTGAGCAAATGAAGTTCAGATTCTATGCTAAATGGTTGCACAAGCTAAAAGATCATTATAACACAAAGAACACAAATAGATCATAAACATAAAGCATGTACGTCACGGAAACCTAAATTTCACGTACACATTGAAACGATCTAGAATTATCACGATTTTTGGCTCCTCAACCCTCAAGAAACCTGTTCTTGAAAACCTTGGAATTGATCAAAACCCCTTGGAGACACGCCAAGAAACCTTGATTTGTGAGCGTTCAAGAATTGCCAATTCTTGAATTTGATATTCAAGATTAAGTTTATCGTAAACTTAAAAAAAAGCAATTTTTTTTGCTAATGCAAAGAAGAAATTTTATATAATTCTAAATAATTGTGTGTTTTAAAAGAGTCTCATATGCCTTTATTTATAGGCTTACAACTAGAAAAGAAAAACCAAATTCCGATGTGGGACAAATTGGCGCCACACTTTATTAAAAATAAACTAAATAAATTCATAAAAAAACTCTCAATATCGCTTTAACCACATCCATCGACAACAATCACCAATATTGACTTCTCACAACCAACCTCTCTGCGTGAGCATCATCGAATGCTGCATAACGGTGTAGATAAAGCTTCATCTCTCTTAACTTGCGTTGCAATCACGGTTAGCGGTCCATCTCTAATTAGCAAAGGATCCTTGCTTTGAATCGGTGATATAAGATCATGATGTGTGGTGGTGGTAGCGATTCTCGAACTCACATCATTCCCCTCCCGGTTGAGAAGGATCGTCCTCGGATCATAAGGATTATCAAACAAAGACAACTCGTCAATTTGGAAAAGGAGATAGATCGGCAACATTCAACTTTGTAGTAGACACGCCCCAATCGGGAGGTAGATCAATCACGTAGCGTTGGGGTTAATTCGTTTGATGCTTTGAGCGGTCCATCACCTCTAGGATGCGACGCTTGGTCTTCCTCGCGTGCGGAAACGCTCTTTCCTCGTATGTAGCCACACGTAATCTCTGGCTCGAAAATCACGGGCTTTGGGCCTCGATTAGCTTGCTTTACATATCTAGCGATCTGCTCTTGACATGTTTCACGGCTTTCGCATGCATATCCTTGACCATAGCAGACTTTCTTCTCACCATCCAAACTAGTAATTTCTCCTGCTGCGGGCAAAGGCAATAGATCAATAGGAGCATTTGGATTAAATCCATAAACAAGCTCAAAGGGAATACTTAGTTGCGGAGTGTGTAGCGCGGTTATAAGCAAATTCAACAAAAGGCAAGCATGATTCCCAATTTTTCAGGTTCTTACGCACAATCACACGCAAATAATTGACCCAAAAACCACGATTCACAACTTGGTCGACCATCAGGTTTGTGGGTGATATGCGATGAAAAAATAGTAAATCGTGCCTAGCCTCATCCACAAATATCTCCAAAAGTGGTGACAAACTTAACATCCTATCACTAACAATAGACTTAGGCACCCCATGCAACCGTACAATTTCTTTCAAGAATAAATCGGCAATGTATGAAGCATCATTAGTTTTATTGCATGGCAAAAAGTCGCCATTTTAGAAAATCTATCCACGACTACAAATATGGAATCCTTACCACTTTTAGAGCGTGGAAGTCCTACACAAAGTCCATGGAAAGATCGATCCAGGGAATAAGGAATGGGAAGCGGAATGTAAAGACAATGAGGCATAGACTTAGATTTAGCACGTTTACACGCAATACATGACTCACAAAATTTACGAACATCCTGCGCATATGTGGCCAATAAAAGTGTGTGCTCAACATGTCAAGTGTCTTTGTAACACCAAAATGACCCATCAAGCCCCAGGCATGCGACTCTTTAACAAGACAATCACGAATTGAACATGCGGAATACACACACGGTTTTCCTTATAGAGGAACCGTCGAAAGATATAAAACTTGCCATCTAACTTGTACAATTCATCGGTTATAGCATGTAGGCATTTCTTAAAGATCTCATGGAAATCTTGATCAAACAAGTAAAGGTCCTTAATATGCTCAAAACCGAATAACTTAGTGCTGCATGTGAGTAATCAAAGTGTATCTCTGAACAATGCATCGACTACGGTATTTTCTTGACCTTTCTTGTATTTAATCACATATGGAAATGTTTCAATAAACTCAATCCACCTAATATGTCTAGCATGCAATTTATTCTGACTTTTTAAGTACTTGAGAGACTCATGATCAGTATGAATAACAAACTCCCGAGGTCTAAGGTAATCTTTGCCGGACTTGCAAACATCTTACTAAGGCATCTGATTCCTTATCATAGGTGGCATAGTTCAAAACAGTCCCTTTTAATTTTTCACTAAAATAAGCAATAGGTCTGCCTTCTTGAATAAGAACACCCCCAATTCCCACACCCGAAGCATCACATTCAAGTTCAAATGTTTTATCAAAATCAGGTAATGCAAGAATAGGGGCTGAAATCAACTTAGATTTTAAAGTTTCACCAAAAACTTGTTCGATAAAACTTGTTTTATATTTATTTTACCGGAACACCCCAAGTATAAGGATCGTAGTATAGGGTGTTACCGAGTGAATCTAAGGAATCGTTACAATTATCGGATTCAAATATAGCTTGTTATAAATAATGTCACAACTTATTAACTAAAATTAAATTTTATACTAATTATGATCTAAAAGGCAATGAAACATTAACTATGAGCGATGATGAAAAATTTGCGGAAAAATAAGGATTAACAACTAGGGTTTCTAACACTAATTAACTAACTAGACGTAGCAATTAACGATTATTACGAGCGATTTCGGTTTATCAAAGATTTAAAAGAACGGTAAAACAACAAGGATCCACCACACAACAATCACGCAACCACTTTTTATGATCCAAATACGATTTATTGGTATGATCAATCTCGAAATCGACTAAATTCCTTTAAATCAATTTCTAGGATTCGTTTTCTTTTCCAAGCAAAACAAATTAACATTCATAACAAGATCATAAATTTGTTCCCAAATTAAACAACCCAATTAACAACAAGTGATTCCTCAAATTATCATTAACCGTATCGATTGAAAAGCTCTACTATTGAATCATATTTCCATATAAATTCAAAGCAAAATATGGTTTCATTGACATTCCTATCTAATAAAACACTTAACAATTAATCCAAGATTCAATCGATAAATAAAACAATATTTGAAATCATAAATAAAAAATAAACTAACGATTCATGGTTGTGATGACGTTGTGTGGTTTCATCCCGTTGCTCTACCACTATGTGCTTTAGCCAATAACCATGATGATAACCATGAGTATTGGAGAGGAAATCATCCCTTTTTTTTTGTTTGCTGAAAGATGCGGCTGTATTCCCAGAAAAGTCATTTCTTGTGAATGTGCGTATATGATGTGTCATATTAGGGTTTCCTCATTGGCTGAATTTATAGGAGTTTGAGGCGGTGGCTCAAGGTCGGTCATCCTGTATCAAATTTCTGCCTTGCAACTTCTAAAATTCATATCTTGAGTTGTAGACCTCCAAAAATTATGATCCGAATGTCATAAAAAAGCTCTCGGAAAACTCTACAACTTTCATTAAGGACTCTTCTTCAGAAAACGCCTTTTTGATTAGCCCGTCGTATTACGAGTATATTTCGGGATCTGCCTTCTTGAATAAGAACACCCCCAATTCCCACACCCGAAGCATCACATTCAAGTTCAAATGTTTTATCAAAATCAGGTAATGCAAGAATAGGGGCTGAAATCAACTTAGATTTTAAAGTTTCAAAGGACTCCCTTTGTTTTGGACCCCATTGAAATGGAGCATTCTTCTTGATTAGATCATTCAAGGGTGCGACAATGGTGCTGAAGTACGGCTCGAATCTTCTGTAAAATCCTGCTAATCCGTGAAAACTCCTCACTTCGGAAGCATTCTTTGGCTCGGGCCATTCTTCAATTGCTTTTACTTTATCTTTGTCAACTTCAATGCCCTGCGAACTCTCAACGAAACCCAAAAACACAACCCTCTCCATGCAAAAAGAACACTTTTTAAGGTTAGCGTATAAGCCAGGAAGCATCTAAGAAACACTTGCATTAGAATCTGTTGGTAAATCTGCGATCGAATCCAACTAAAATGGCTTGTCTGTATACATGATCTCTAGGGCATCATCATACTACATATCTACACATAATCAATTTTTACTGATTCAACATATGAATCGAGATCTTATACATATTTTGAATGTCTATAAATTTATCACTATAATAATAGAGTATAAATATGTCATAATTATTTTGGTTTCTGATTACTTTATTATTGTAGTATGGTAGAGATCGAAATACAGAGATGACAACAAAGTGACCTAAAGTAGAACTCCTGCTCTAATCAAGCAACATTCATTCATCAATAAATGCGCACCGACAACAAAGTGACCTATGAACTCCCTAAGCACTTCATTCATCAAAGCGCATAAATGTAGCAGGGGGGCATTAGTGAGGCCAAATGGCATGACTAGCCACTCATATAATCCATATTTGGTTTTAAAAGTTTGTTTTCCATTCATCTCTGGCCTAATTCTAACTTGGTGATAGCCTGATTTTAAATCAATTTTAGTGAAGTATTTACTACCCTTAAGCATATCAAGCATATCATCTAATCTAGGAATAGGATGGCGATACTTTACCGTTATTTCATTAATTGCTCTGCGATCTGTGCACATCCTCCATTCACTGTTTTCTTTGGCACCACAATGGCCGAGTGCGGCACAAGGTGACATAGACTTCCTAATCTTCGTTGGCGGCAACTCTTGCACTGTCTTTCTATCTCGGCGAGTCTCTTACAGGTTGGCCTATAAGGTTGGGCGGTTGGGCGACCACGACACACAGGATGAAATCAATCTGTGCTCTATTCCTCAAGTGGCGGCAATCCCTTACATTTCCTCCTCTGGGAAGAGATCTCGCATATTCTGCAAAAGCAGACATAAAAACACTTGGAACCCGGTTAGCTCAGATATATAAAAGTAAACAAGGGGAAGGGATAAGTGAGTGTGTGCTATCATCAAAGACAAGTGGAGATTCCTTGTAGACAAAGACAAATAAAACCTTACCATCAACAACATGATTCTGTAAATCAGATTTGTGCTTTACACGCTTACCTGGTCCTAACTTAATGACATCAGTGTCAAGGTTCTTAGGAACCGTAGGTTTTCTCTCGGCTACCCCTTTAGCCACGGGTTTGGAGGGTCTTATGGCCTTGCTGCCCACGGCTGTAGGAGGTTTTGCCACGGCTTTGGTGGTCTTGCTCTCTGAGCTTTCTTCTTCGCTTGTTCCTAATTTCTCGAACATCCTTTGATCTTTATGAATTTCTTGAGGAGATAGGGGAAAAAGTGTAACTTTCTTACCATTGTGAGAGAAGGAATATCTATTTAAGCGACCATCAAAAAACAGTTTGTCAAAGCGCCATGGCTTTGCCTAGTAAAGATGAGAGAGACATGCATAGGCACAACATCACAAACGACTGTATCCTCATACTTAGGTGTGGTGAAGGTAACCTTGCATAGCTTCGTAACTTTTAAGTCGCCGCTCTCATTTAACCATTGTAAATTATAAGGGCGTGGGTGTGCTTCCGTGGGTAAATTCAGATTTTGAACACACTCAAGGCTAACAACATTCGTGCAGCTACCAGAATCAACAATCAAACTACATAGTTTACCTTTGATTAAGCACCTCGTTTGAAAAATATTATCCCGTTGATCAACTAGTTCATCAGGTTTGACGGCTGCATGCAATGCTTTCATGGAAACAAGAGACTTACCACATGGAGCATATTCCCCAACATCGAATTGCTCCTCCTCTTCATAATCATCATTCTCACTGTTCCTCTTGGACCATTCGCCTTCTTCATGGACCGGGTCAGCAGTTAAGCGGATTCATTATCAATGTACAAACCTTCTTTGCGCAGGCGAAGGCCTTCTTATTACCACACTCATTAGCTTTATGACCTATCCCATGGCATTTAAAACACTTAATAACAGATGGTCTTCCTTCAAATCCGGCGCTTTAGACTTACCCTTGTCGGCGATTTGAGGTTTATCCTTGTTTTGCATCGGCGTAGAAGAGTCATTAATAACAATACCACGCTTAAAGAAAGGTTTATTACCATTGTTGCGGGGTTGGGAAGAGTTGAACCGATTGGGTGCACAGGAGTTACCTTTGGCGAACTCCATCTCTTAGATTTGAGTTGCTCTCTTTAGTTTGAGCTGCGTGGAACACATCTTCAAAAGTGTCCAATCTCATGAGTTCTATAGCATCAGCAATATCATACCTCAAAGCACTAAGAAACCTGCGTATGGTATACTCCTCGGGTTCATTAGTATCCGTTCTAAGCATAAGCTTCTCAAGTGTATCTCTTAATTCGGCGACGGATTTATCCCCTTGAGATAAATTTTGCAACATCTTCACTTGATCCCTCATGTAAGAGGAAGGGACCCATCGTTTATGCATTTCCTCTTTAAGTATCTCCCACGAATTAATTTCAGATTTTCTTTGTCTCCTGCGCTTTTCATTAGTACTAGATAGCCATAATAAGGGAAGTTCATCAAATTCAATAGTGGCTAAGTGTACCTTTTGCCTGTCAGTGCAGCGGCGACAGTTGAAAACCCTTTCACATTTAGCTACCCAAACAAAATAGTCATTCGGATCAGTAGTACCTTTGAATGGGGGAATTTTTAGTTTGATACCTCTAACATCATCTGTAGCTTCGTCATCACCGATATCATCTTGGTCAAACCTAAGTTGTGTTTGTCTTCTCCTTGGTTCTTTCTTTGTATTTCCTCATCGTTATCCGAGATCTTCTCCTCAACTTCAAACCCAAAATTTTCATGTACTTGCCAAGTATCCTCTCTCTAGGTGGTCTTATAGGCCTGCTGCCCCCCACGCACCTCCTCTACCCTACGGTTTGGGATGGTGGTAGGCGCTGGTTAGTCCTCGGTCAGGTTAGGTTGCTGGCTTGGGCATTCTGGCAAGGGCTTCAAGTCAGCCACCATGGTGTCGATTGATCCATTTTAGCGGCTTGTTGTTTATGTCCTTCTGTAGTGCCCGAATGGTAGCCTCACGGCCAACAATCCATCGTGTCACATTCCCATCCGTTGGATGGGATCCATCTCCTCGGTTGGACTGCCATCACTACACGAACAAACACAAGTAGTAGAGAAAATAAAAGGAAAGAACTTGAAATCCACTAACTGGAGAGATGTATTTGATCTCAAAGTGATCCTTGACTTTCAAGATTCTCGTAGTAGTGCTCCCGAGGTTTTGCAATTTCCAAAGTATTAAGAACAAGTGTCCTTGAATGTCGAAGCCAAGGTAAAAAAAAAAAAGGTGGTGGTTTTTCTAAGAATAGGATGCTAAGAACAATGGTTTGAGAAACAACCACCAAACTACTTAAATTAAACCACACTCAATTCGGTTTGTTAAGATTTTTAATCCAAGAATTCCGTTTGTAGTACTCGTAAAATTAAAAATCGATTCAAATGATGAATTCAAGATCACAACAATATAGCAAATTCAACTGTTCTTTCAATAATTTTCAATTACTAAAATGAACCTTAAGAGATTTACATTTGGCGGTGATATTTGATTTTTTTTTTTGACAATTCACCGAGCATAACACCTCTAGTAAGTTGAGAATGAGATTTACGGTGGCGGTGGCTAAATCAGACCAAGCACACCGAGCATAACACCTCAAAATTTGAAATTGTTACCGGAGATTTAATGGTGGCGATGGTTATTTTATTTTTGTCAATATAGACCACTTGAGCATAACACCTCAAATAACGATTCCTTTTTTCTTTTTCACACTATAAGTGGTTCTTCCTAGAAGACTCTTGAAATCAGATTGCTAAGCCTATTATTATGTTCTTGTTTAACGTTTTAAAATCTATTTTTAAAATTGCAAGAACACAACTCGAAAATTCACGGATGCAAATATCCAAACAAACAACCTTAGAACGTATGCTTTAACTTATGTATTCGAGGGCTGTATCACAAACGCAATGTTGGGTAAAGGGGAGGAAGACACGACAGACTCACAAAAGGGATGTGACAAAACAATAAAAAAATAAAAATAAATTACGACAGAAATTATATATATATATATTTTTTTTTTTGTAACTGTTGACCGAAAAACAAATAAAAAAACAAATAAAAAAAATAAAATGAAACAAAATTAGGACAATTTAATTAAGACCATTTAGGTCAAAGAAAGTAATTGGCTGAAAATTGCAGTGGCTGCAATTTGCAAAAGTTGGTTTTTTTTTTTTTTTTTTGATCAATGATAGACGCCCACAGCAAGAACAACTAAGACCAAAATTTTTTTTTTTTAAACAAAACACGACGGAAACAAAAACTGTGTACCTGGGAGGCCTGGATTTGCGACGGACAAGAAGGAGGACGGGGGTATGCCGTGAGATCGCCGGCTTCAAAGAGAAGAGATGATCCTAGGGCTAGCAGCAACACGCGGCGGTGTGGCTGGCGTGATAATTCAACCTGGCTCCGATACCAATTGATACGGAAACCTAAATTTCTCGCGTACACGTTGAAACGATCTAGAATTATCACGATTTTTGGCTCCTCAACCCTCAAGAAACTGTTCTTGAAAACCTTGGAATTGATCAAAACCCTTGGAGACACGCCCAAGAAACTTTGATTTGTGAGCGTTCAAGAATTGCCAATTCTTGAATTTGATGTTCAAGATTAAGTTTATCGTAAACTTAAAAAAAAGCATAATTTTTTGCTAATGCAAAGAAGAAATTTTATATAATTCTAAATAATTGTGTGTTTTAAAAAGAGTCTCATATGCCTTTATTTATAGGCTTACAACTAGAGAAAAGAAAAACCAAATTCCGATGTGGGACAAATTGGCGCCACACTTTATTAAAAATAAACTAAATAAATTCATAAAAAAACTTTCAATATCGCTTCTAACCACATCCATCAAAGAACAATCACCAATATTGACTTCTCACAACCAACCTCTCTGTGTGAGCATCATCGAATGCTGCATAACGGTGTAGATAAAGCATCATCTCTCTTCTTTGCGTTGCAATCACGTTTAGCGGTCCATCTCTAATTAGCAAAGGATCCTTAGCTTTGAATCGGTGATATAAGATCATGATGTGTGACTGGTGGTAACGGTTCTGAACTCACATCAATGTCACTTACCCAATTCCTTGCATATCAATCATCTGGCCACGCCTTTTACCAAGCAGCTCGACAACAGAACCCATGTATTCTTCCTTCACCTCCACTGCGTGGCAATCTGCAAATGCATAAGAAAATTTTCTTGGGGAACAAACCAAAACGATTACAGAATAACCCGTATATTCTTTCTCCAGATGAGTGAAAATGCAAAAGTATCCCATACAAAAGAAGCCAGATGTTTTTACCTCAAAAGGTTCCAGCAATTTGTCATTACTCTTTTATTGATCACTTTGGGAGGTCCCACCATGAATTCATACCCTTCTCTTCGCCTGCAAAATAACGAAAATCGCTTTGTTACAAAAAGATAGGTGAACACGTGTCAAGACTTGATTTACATCTTACATATTTTCTATTAATATGGTAATGTGCAAGGTTCCGCGTCCACTGACAATAAACGTGTCAGCAGTTTCACCATCCTCAACCTTCATTGCCAAATTCCGCTCAAGCTCACGATAGAGACGATCTCTTAAATTTCTACTTGTGACATATTTTCCCTGAGTACAACCAATGACAATTTGATTTAGCAAGTATATATAAATTATTTTCGTGCAATAAATGCAAATGACAAGACCACCATGTAATAAGTAAATTACTAGAGAATATAAGGGGAAAGATCCGAAAAGCATATTCAAGTTTTAATCACTTCCTCTACCAATCCTTCCCCAATCTTCATCAAATAGGGCGTCTTTAGTAGCACCACAAGGGAAACAATTGACTGTTTAAAAGTGGATTTGAGACCATAGACCTCATATGACACTAAATCAGGAAAACAAATCATACCTCACGACCCACAAAGGGTGAAGTGTTGATTGAGAAAGCCATTTTAACTGTAGGCTCTTCAATCTTTATGGATGGCAATGGCTTGCCAGAATTTCTGTCTGCGATGGTCTCTCCAATCTGAGTAAAATATCCATTGGTTAGGTCAGAAAAGTTGGCAAGAAAATCATGCGGAATGGGGAATAAATGGCTAAGTAGTTTAAACTCGAATATCATCAATTCCACAGACAAAGACAAATATCGCCAAACTTCCACGGTATCCGGCGGGACTCTATTGAATTTCTCATACACAAATAATTCACTTATTTTTGCAAATCTGAGCATCATCATCGAAGTGCATATCTGAAATTGTTAGGATTTAGGACCCTCAGGGATCAATGCGGATAACAGATTGCAATAATCAAGATGTAAACGAGAAAGCATAAATCAAACAAGAAACAATAACACAGGATTTAACGTGGTTTCCGGCAAATGCCGACTACTCCACGGGCAGAAAGAGGAGAATATATTATCACTGGAGATTTTCGTTACAGACTCTGTTTCTGTTTCTACAGCTGCTGCAAATGTTCTAGGTTACAATAGATGTGTATTTATAGCAATAAAAAACTAGACCTAGCCGCCATAAAGACATACTAGCAGAATGACTAAAATACCCCAGATGTGGACCCTACTCAAATTGTTATCCACCGAGGAAAACTCATTAAAACCGACTTTCTCGAAAAACTCTCTTGTAATCAACAAACACATATGTAGAATCCACTAAAACTCGGTTTCCACTAAAACTCGCTTTCCACCAAAACTCAGTTTCCACCTAAAACTCAGTTTCTCTAAAACTCAGTTTCTCCAAAACTCGACTTTTCTCCAAAACTCACTTTTCCCAAAACTCGGCTTTTCTCCAAAAACTCAAATTTTTCCCAAAACCAGATTTTCTCCAAAACTCACTTTTTTCTCAAAACTCGGCTTTATTTCACAAAACTCGCCGGTTTTGATTAGTTCTACTAGTTTTAGAGATCAAGTCACAAAACTTAACAAATCTCCACCTTGACTTGAACTCGTTCGGCGTCACCAGATTGCATAATTCGGATGTACTTGTACGGATGCATTCGTCAATGCCACGATGTACTTGTACCAGACTTCTCCATCTTCTTCAGACTTGATTGAGTTGAGAACAGATGTGATCAACTTGATCACCAGACAAGATGTGACTACCAGATTCAGATGTAATCACCTCAGTTGAGCACACTCAGCTGAGTTCTTCAGATTCAACTTCAGCCAAACAGATTGTAGATTCAGTTTCAGATTCCGAGTTGACCAGATGTGAACACAACTGACTCCAAGTTAGACTTCTCCAGATAAGACTTAACTCCAAATGAGAACTCCAGCTCAGACATGTTCACCAAATGCTTAGCTGACTTCACTCAGCCAAACATATCAGATTTGTCTTACTCAACTGACTTTACTCAGTTGAGGCTTCTAGACAGATGAATCATGAGAACAGTATGAGACATGTTCAACAGACTCAGCAGATGCCACTCCACTGACAGATGGACTCAGCTGACTCTTTATTCAGCTTACTTACCAGATTTGAACACTCTACTCTACAAAACTGACTACTCAGCTTGTACTAGATCAGCTGACTTACTCAGCCAATCTCATATTTTGGTTCCACTCAGATACAACTCTTGATTCTTCAGGTTCAGATGCACAACTAAGTGCCAGACTACCGTTGACTGTTCTCAGCTGAGTTCTGCAAAACTCAACTGAGTATGGACCTGAAGCTCCACCTGCTCGTCAACACTCCAGATTCAAATTCAGACCAGATTTGCATCAGAGCCTTTGGAATCATCCTTCTTGAAAGTCTTCTTTCTAGGATTTCCATTCCCTTTGCAACTGCTACTAGCAATTAAACCAGAAGCCTGATTGTCCGTCCCTGTGCTAACCGAATTATGCCTCAGCTCTCGATTATGGAGAGATGCTCTAACATCCTCCAATGACACTTTATCTCTCCCAACAAGAAAAGACTGCACAAAATTCTCATATGATGCTGGCAGTGATACCAACAAAATTAGAGCTGCATCCTCATCTTCGATCTTAACACCAATACTCCTTAAATCAAGCGTGTTGAGTTCAACTTTCAAGGTGATCTCGAGAGGCATTCCTTCATGCATCTTTAAAGCCCGAATGAGACGTTGCTTCATAAGCAACTTGTTGGTCAACGACTTTGTCATATCTGGACTCTCAAGCTTCACCACAGCCTGTCTTTGAATCCTCTTCAAACAACCGGTGATAACATCATCGAGAAAAACACAACAAAATCGTTGAATGTGCCTTCTCCTCCAGTTGGCCATCTCTCAAATTTCGAAACTTCCACCGCTTTTGACAATGCAGCCCAAAGCCCCAGTTTCTTCAACAGAGCACGCATCTTGATTTGCCACATATTGAAATTGTTCCTTCCTGTGAATTTATCAATCTCTACATTTAACCCAGACATCTTGATCTTGCCAAAGAACAGAACTTTTATCACAGAATCCGAGCACCGGCGAAGGTCTTGGTGAAGATAAAATTTTGTTCAAACAGATGATTCCTAAATAGAACCTCAGAATCCCTGATGATAACCTTGTCTCTGATACCACTTGTTAGGATTTAGGACCCTCAGGGATCAATGCGGATAACAGATTGTAATAATCAAGATGTAAACGAGAAAGCATAAATCAAACAAGAAACAATAACACAGGATTTAATGTGGTTTCCGGCAAATGCCGACTACTCCACGGGCAGAAAGAGGAGAATATATTATCACTGGAGATTTTACATTCTGACTGCATTTACGCTTTCTACAATTCTTTGCAAATGTTCTAGGTTACAATAGATGTGTATTTATAGCCATAAAAAACTAGACCTAGCCGCCATAAAGACATACTAGCAGAATGACTAAAATACCCCAGATGTGGACCCCAGCTCCAGCTGTTATCCACAAGACGAAACTCAGCCCAAAAACTGACTTTCTCAGAAAACTCTCTTGTAATCAACAAACACATATGCAGAACTCAAAGAAACTCGGTTCACTAAAACTCAGTTTCCACCAAAACTAAGTTTCCACCTAAAACTCGATTTCTCTAAAACTCGCCTCAAAACTCGACTTTTCCCAAAACTCACCTTTTCTCCAAAAACTCAACTTTTCCCAAAACTCAGCTTTTTCTCAAAACTCACTTTATTTCACAAAACTCGGTTTCGCCAGATTAGTTCTACTAGTTTTAGAGATCAAGTCACAAAACTTAACAAATCAAAGCGAGAAAGACAAAGCTATAACCATTTAACATTTAAAATTTTGCTTTATTCTAAAAAGTGAAGACATTGCTAAAGATTTGAATTAAACATGATTTCTTTTGGATTGTTTAAGGTTCAGAAAATGTTTCATAAAAGGATTTCAACATATTGACATGTCCCATGGCGATTGGTCCAATGGCATAGAATAAATAAAATCTCTGCACTTCTACCAGAAACCCTAAAGGGGGCAGTTCATAAAACAATTCTTGAAACATAAAAAGAGAATTTGTTCAAGTCAACTTCTGGCGTAAAATGATATCATACATTAAACAATGAAACACGCAAGTTCTTGAATGACAACACGTAATTATTGTTGGCACACCAAAACCCATACTTAACATGTAAACGCTACTCTGTGGAATGAAAAATGTCATAAAGTATTCATCTAGAGAATGAAAAGTATAAATAAAACATACCCCGACATCCATTCCTCTAGTCAAAGTCCTGCAAAGCGACCAATGGCAATACGTCCTTTATGCTCTTCATACTCGATATTTGTAGCCTAATTTTTAAAACAGAAAGCAAAAGTTAAAGTAATAAACTTTTGAAGGGAATTAAACTTTTGAAATTCCTTCTTCACACCTTAATCAGAATGCTATGCACAAATTCATGAGCAGCATCTTTTGCAACTTTAATCTCAATAGAAGTTTTTTGGATAGTTTTAGATCATTTATAGGGCAAAATCACATTGATCACTCACTTTGAGGTAAACCGTCAAGTAGATGGAAAACCTCACCATTTTACGGTATTTTGACCTTTTTCGAGGCCTATCTTTCTTGCGGAATTATGCTTGGCATGTTATTTGGCTTGTGAAATGCAGGGAATAGGTGACTCGTAAACCAGGACGATGAGGCACGAGGCTTAGAGTGGCATAACCGAAGCCCGGAATGGAAATGGATCAAATATAGTTGGTGTTTTAAGCCTTACATTCACTTTATCGGCAATTTGAGCAATGATTGAGGCATTTTCTGGACTTGTGGTCTTCATGAAAGTTGTATATATTTGGATGATCTTTCCAACGCATTTTGAATCACTCAAATCAGAGCTCTACACACAAAGATATTGCCATATTACTGAAGGTATATCAGTCCAGGACTTTTTGGCGCGCGCCGAGGACTTTTGAGCGCGCCAAAGAAGAACAGAGACCACAGGAAGTCACAGATAACCTTTCTCCTTCGCCGAGGACTTTGGAGAACGCCAAAAACTGCTTTTCCTGCATATTTTTTGGAACCTATAATTGATGAAATTGGGAATGGGTAGTGCTTGATTGTTGTTATATCGACGAATTCGTGTCTTAAAACTTGTTCTTAATGCTTGAATTGACTTGATCACTTGATTCATGAGCTCACACACCACTTTTATAAATGTATGTTATGGGTGGGAAAAGGGATTTTAAGATCATTGCTTATAATTGGCTGAGTTGTTTAGATTCGATTAGGTAACGAGGTTTTTTCGGTTGTTAAATCGAGCAACTCTAGTGCGTTAATCTTGTTTTGGTCAGTTAAATCCTTAAAGGCGGACTGTTGAACCAGGCAAAGGGTGTTTGATTGTTGCATGGCGTCTTACACTAGCTTAAGAGTTTGCACCCGTGAATGAGTCGATATGATCATTAGGTTGGTTGGTTAGTTAAGCTCATTCCCAAGATAGTCGATTAGAGGGGTGAAAGTATTCAATTGGATCATGGTTTGGATATGTTTCTCTATTTATATCTCATTATCTTTAGTTTAACTGTCATAGTAGTATAATTGAAACACGAACAACTTATTATTGATCTAAACTAAGTTTGATAACGGCTTTGGTACTCGATTGATTCCTCGAGGGATACGACATTGCTCTCCATGTAGTGCTTCCGACCCGGTACTCTGCCGGTTAAGATTGGTCGTTACTATTTTGGCCATCAACCACACACTAGAGTTCATACAACTAACTTTAACTCACTTGATCGTAATCTTTAAAGTGGAAAAATAAAAGAGCCTCAACTTGTACACACGGGTAGAACTCTCAATATATTGCATAGGGACAATTCACACACCTCATAACCAACACACAACCAAGCATTTCCATAAGTTTGCATATCAATCAAATCTCCACCATTATAAATTCAAAATTCAGTGCACAAATCATGAGGTCTTTATAAAGGTTGTAACGGGGCTAGGGACTGAAGACAAGGTAGGGAAAAAAGAAAATATAGAGGCTAAATTGTCAAGGAGAATGCATGAATGTAAACATCATAAACATGTAGCCACCAAGAATGATTCCAATTGAAACACACTATATGGCTCCAACTTCCATCACAACATCTTAAGAATAGAGAAGTGCAAACAAAAATGTCCGAAGAAGCTTGCAAAAATTGCTAGCAGAAATAAATTTCCTCTTCAATATATAAAACACTCCTTCAATGTAAGCTCCCCTCCTACCCCCCACCTTTTTTTTTCCTTTTTTCAACAGTCGACTTTTTTTTTATCAATTTGTTTTACTCAAGATCTTGCAATACACTTTGTAATATAACTTCGAGCCATACTTCTCTAGATACACAATTCTTGATACTTCTCCAAAATTTCATGCATTTATTCATACAATGTCTTGACAATAGGGTCAACAAAAGAGGGAATATCGTAAGAAAAGGCTATGGGTTTAATTTCTGGAGTTTGTCAAAAGAAAGGGTCAAGCTAGACGGGGATCACTAAGGGGTATTAAATATGGGAAGGACAACAAAAGTGGGTCTAGAAGGGGTTAAATCATAGGTGCCTCAATCATTTAAGTGCACTGAACCTGAAAAGGTGTGGTCTCGAAATGCATGTCAATGCAAATTCTAGAATGACATTGAAAGTGTGGATACCACTCAAAGGAAAAATGAGCGAGTGCGCTCTATGGCTAGGTGAAATCTAACTTTTAAGTGGCTTTTCGTTAAGGCTCAATGATTTTACCACCAAAGTTCACAAACAGGTGACCTAATGTGAGTGTGTATCAACAAAAGTGTGTGTTTGGATTGGTCGTTTACCGTTTGATTATTATTACTTCACACTAGATTTAAATGAAAAGGTTTGTAAGGTGTCATCAAAGGCATACTCGGTGCTTATGAGGTCCTAAAATGTCCTAAATATGAAACTCTAAAAATGAAAATGCATGAAAAGCTCCCCCACACTTAAATCATACATTGTCCCCAATGTATGCTAAAATTGGAAGGAAGAATGCAACATATGGAATGATATGAAACTAACATGGTATGCATGATATGCAAGAATTACTAATCTAATATGAAAGAAAATGAACTAAAATAAATGGGTTGAGAATACATTACAATTCGGACCATGGTACGGTGAAAATAAGCCTTGAAATTCATCATGCTTTCCATATAGTCAATGGCTTCCGGGGTGGTGCGGGAGGGAAAGACACTTGAAAGCATTCTGGATTTGGTGTTGTCGTGTGTGGATGGAGCAGATGAAGAGCGGAAGGAGGGTAGCTAACATTTATTATCCAAGAAGGTATGAGAAAAATACGTTGGATCCCACTATTTCAAAAGTAAACTAGTAGCCTTTAAAAACATGCTGAATTCCTCATTTCGGGAACGCTAGGATCCTACCGTTCTTGCTGTGAGCTTTCCAGCAGCATTTCAAGATTTTCACAAATTCTCAACTGCATAGTGGTAGAATCCTACCATTCTGCTTTTGAGCTTTCCAGTTTTTTTTTTAAATTTATTGACATCTTTATTCTTCAACTAGCTCAACAAATTTCCTCCTCAATTTAAATCATCATCAAACCATGTAAAATGGACATTATCTTCTCAACATTCGATTCATAGCCAATTACCACACCTCCTGCAAGAAAAAGAGCAGCTCCACAAGCGTTATACCATTCTCACAACATCAAAACTAAATAAAACAAGAAAAAAATATTATTTTTATTACATTGGGTTGCATCCCAACAAGCGCCTTTCTTTAATGTCTTTGGCTGACATACTTACAACGGCTATCCATTGTCAAATGGAAAAGTTTCTTTTCATGATTCTTCGTTGCATACTCGATAAGAGAGCCATCCATCTCATCTTGGGAAGAATCAAGAGTGCCTTGGCTCTGTGTACTTTTTGAAGTATCTTCCCAAGAAAAGAAGAACGGGATTAAGGGCCTCCACCTCCGAGTTCATGATATAATGATCTAGTGGGAAGACTACTTCCTTCTTGTTCACTCGCATGTCCACGGTCATCTCAACAACACTAGGCACCAATGGCTCTTCAACTATGATTACCTCAAAGTGAATTTCTTCACCTTTTGTTGATCAACATCTTCAACAATCTCCAGTGTCGGATCAATCATAGGACAATCGTCTTCATCTTCATACCATATAGAGTGAGAGGATTTTTTTAACCTTTGTTCCTTTAGACGATCCACTTCAGTTTTCAACTCGTCAATTTTCCCTTGCATATTCCGATCTCTTGCGCTTTGCTCTTCTCTGAACTGTGAAATCTCTTGCCCAATTTCTTAGAAACTCTACATTAGTTTGTTGAAGCTTCATCATCTCTATTTGGATCATCTGCATTAGATTGGTAGTAAGAGACTGCATCATGGCTTTAAGAGATTCATTTGAATCTGGAATCGGACTTTCAATTTCAATAGACGACTGAGAATTGGACCAATCATCACACACGTGTGAGTCACCATAATAGTGGTTTGATTGGTTAGTCCACCCAAGATTGGAAATCTGTGGATTTGAATTGTAGCTCCAATCCGGATAACTCGGCTCACTAGGGATAACGTCTCCCCTCATATGAATTATTCACCCGGTATCCATACACATCACGTTTCGCCATAGAAGTTGCGTAGTTGTAACCTGACGTGCATGTAGACAAGGAAAACACAAAACAACACAAAAAGAACTATATACAAAATTTCAAAAGAAATAAATCACTTAGAACCGTTCCCCGGCAACGGCGCCAAAATTTGGTGGGTCGTCAAGCCACCAAAGATAAATCATCTACTACCTTTATAGCTAGTATAACGGAAGTATGGGTCGAACCCACAGGGAACGGTGGATCTATTTCTATTAAAATTTGTAAAATAACAATATATTGATTTTTAACTAAATCCGTAAAATACAAGAAAAATAAAAGAAAGTAAAATCAAGAAAACCTCCAGCTAATTAGTTATTTCCCCTCAATTCATACAATCGCTCATCGATTCAAAGATGACTCGTTAAATTATTAATAAATTGGTTATAGTTGACCACAACAGTGAATCAACCAACCTCTCCTAAGTTCGTTAATTAGGACAACCGCCACTAATTACACTCTAATTATGGCACACACTGCAACGACCGCCCGGAGTGTAGTGACATAACAGCCTTAAAGATTAGAGAGACCCAATTACTAGGTATTAACCCAACCGGCTTAATTTTTACCATAGCATTATCTATTTTCACAACAGGGAATCCTACGGGCTACGAACCGGTAAACAATGTGTTGTTTACCACTGTAATTAAATCTAATCTTTTATGGCAACCGCCTAAGATGGATTTTGGTGTTAGATCAAAATAACCGCTTAATCATCGCGCGTCAACAATTAAACGAAAAATTCTAACATATGTTCGTGAAATTAGAAAATAGACAAATACTAGTAATCAAACGAGGAGAAAAACGATTGGACCTCACAATCACAAAAAATTGAGGGTTAGATAATCAATCAACTGGAATAGAAAATTAACTACACATAAAAATAAAATAATTGCAAAATTATACCTCCGGAATTCACAAAATAAAGAAGGAAACAAAGCTGTAGGCAACTTGCTTCAAGAATGCACAGCCTCCGTTCACATCGTCCCTCTCTATTACATTCCTCAAACCTAATATACTCTAATTCCTATTGCTACTCACGTACTAAATATATAAAATAGTTGACAATTCTAACTTGGGCCAAGCCCAAGTTTTATTACTACTAATAATAATATTACTTAATTAATTATTTAAAATGGTCCTTTTAATAGTAAAAACACAATGTGAATAAAAAAACGAGAATCTGCGGTTGGCTTTGACAGACTTTGTCTTCTTTTTATTAGTCGAGATCCTGAATTAGGCGAAAACTGAAATTCACGATTTTTGAAATGGGGCTTTCCTCCGATCTCTCACAAAACTTCTAAAAACTGCTCAATAAATCCCAAAATCTTCTAGCATCTTTTCCAAGCCTTTAAAACCTGAAAATCATTCAAAATATATCAGGAACAGAGCATCTCCCGACAAAATAGATATAAAATAAACACAGAAAATCTCGTGAAATACAGCCTCATCAAGAGTCCACCCTAGAAAGTCAAAGAAAGGCACACAATAGATGTAAAATTGACGTTGTGAACTACACTTAGTCTGACATAAGACATTGGCTAAAATATGAGAGTATACAATAGCTTCAAATACCATCATTTAGATATTATGAATGGGGTTGTGGTTGTGGCTCTACCCACATCTACTTTCACTATATGAATACTCTCTCTCTCTCCTATTTGTACCTCATCCTCTTCATTTTTTGTTAAAAGAAATTAAAAAAAACTAAAAAAAATAGATCTAAACTGTGTCTATTCCATACTCTTCCTTTCATATAATTTTTTCTTGGTTTTTTATTTTATTGATTATCTGTTCAATTTAATGTCGGCAACCCCTTCACCGCTTTCCGGCGAATTGACCCAGCTCCCGGCGAACACTCCCACTTTCCAACAAATATTCCACTATGGAAATTAGTCCATCTGACGATCAAGTCATAAAAAATGATTCAAGAATATATGGTGAAATCAAATATTGGCGTGAGACGATGGAAATCAAAGAGTTATATATATATATATATATATATATATGTTGTATATACACCGTGAGAATGGTGCTGAAGATCGAGCAGATGACCGTATGTTTATAAAGCATGTATGCATAATGACATTATTATCTATAGTACGATAATTCCCATAAGGAGAGGTGTTTGTAATTAATATCCTGATCCAAGTTTAGTGTGTTACGAATATAGTAACCCATTCGAAATAGATCAAGCCACATCAAAAACATCTAAGTTACATTATTAAATATCCTTTGCTATCATCAGTATCTGAAATATTCAGCATGTTAAATAGCCTAAAGTTCATGTTACAAAATGATTTGGGCATGCTTTGAAATACTGCAGCAGCGCAAAACCGTAGAAAAAGTGTGTGTCGTCTAGGCAACCTGCTTTGGTCGCTTAATTATTAGGCAATGGCCTCTTTTGCTGCAGATTGTCGGCGGTATGTTTAGGATATTTCGGTGTTAAATGCTCTACATTTTCAGGACAGTACAATTGCCCGGAAGTTGCATTTTATCAAGTGATATATGGTAAAAGTGGATACATGTTATTTTCAACAGTTTTCATTACAGATTTGTTTATTGCATCGATATCTCTGAAAGATTTTTCATTAATTAGCACGCATGACATGGTTTGAACATAATTGTCTTGTTTAAATCCAAGATATGAAGATGGAAAATGTGTATGCGCGCGGAGGAAGAAATTAAGCGGTTCATGGTTTTGTGGTAGTTTATGAAGGGAATCAACTATATCGAGGAAGACACGCTTTTCGATCTAACGGCCGATATAGTGCCACTCTTAGGCTATAACAAAGAGAAAATAAACTTTCATTACTTAGTCTAGATGAATTGATCAGAAGTGTACGTACCCTTTTCATAAACATGATTAACAAGTATAAGGAAGAAGATTAAATACATATTCATGTATCCATCTCAAAAAAGAAAATTTTCACAAAATAGAACAAGAAAACCCTGAAATATCATTAGATGATCTTTCAAAGCTATTAAAATGATGAAATAGAGAATGTTTTATTCGACAATATTCGATACAGTAGTACTTTACTTTTAATATATATAAGACACGCTTTCGATCTTTCGCTGCCAATTGATAGATCCCATATCCCATATGGTTTGATTAGCATACCTGCAGCTGCAACAATTATAAGTGCATGACAGAAACAATTCAAACATATATTACATACATTTGAGTATGAATTGAAACAAAGCTCAATTAAAGCACACTGTTTGTATAGGTCAATCGACAATCGACAATGTTATAACCATATACTTTCATAAAGAAATAGAGGGACAAACTTACCAGGGTGCAAATTTATGAAGCTTTTTACGGAAAGTCGCCGTCGCTACAGTCACAAACGTCTAAACAGCAATCATCGCCGTTGTTTTGCAGAGTATGCAGATTGGTACGTAAATTGTAGTATGATTTAGAGATCAAAGGGAACAAGAAGGCTGCATTAACATTAATGTTGGCGTGTTGAATCTCCATCACCCTGCCTGCCGTTGTAGTTGCAGGCTTTTCATCCTTGACAGTAGTGGTGGCATGATGATCTGCTTCAACATGAGTTTCTTCCATTGCAGCCGCCATTGAACAACAGCATATCAGTACCACCACAAACACAATTAATGCCCCTGAGTTTTTTCCCATTTCAAACGCCTTAATTTGTGGCTTTCCTTAATTAGCACAACCTAGCTCGCTCTCGTTTAAATAACCTTTGTAATATTGGCGAGGCAACGGTATGAAAATATGCTTTTTCTTGTAGCTTTTGTGAAACATGCATAAAAACAGAAGATTTAATTTCCAACCGATTTGTCTTTCTTGCTTCTTTGATCATCATTGTTTTGTGGAGGAATCAGATTATTATAATTTTCAACCGGCTATTCGGTTAATTTGTCTTTCATGCTTCATCATGTTCTGTGGGGGAATCAGATTATGCATAATATTTAACCGGCTATTCGGTTGGGACGTGTGTTGACTTTCACGCATCTTTTCTTCACTCGATATGCCTGTAACTCTTAACATATATACCTTTTTTTAATTATATATATCCTATGCAATGTATCAACGTCGATACAATCCATGAAAACACAGGTGCTGCCCTGTAATTTTTCAAAATAATCAGTTATTAAATCATGTCGATTTTACCAACAAATTTCTCTCTCTGTTTTCTTAGAAACTTCCAATTTTCTTTTATTTTTTTATAATGAAGGAAATATCGCTGAGAGTCAAGAAATCGCCGGTATGACTCATGCCCTCCACACGCATGGTAACCGTTGTCTAAGCTTCTGGAACTGAAACTAATAATATGTCACAATAAGCTGACTGGAAAATAGACTGATAAATTCAACACAAACACCTGTATTATACATGTGTAAAATAGGCTGATGCTTAAGAAATAGGAACCCCAAATTAAAGTGGGAAAAAAAAAATTGTGTGATTCCTTTTCATTTCACTAAAAACAGCATATTAATGCAGATAACATCAAGTATATATCTTGTCATAAATGAGATTCAAAAATTGTTCAGATTCGAATTCTTTTACGCTAAACAGCTAAACAACCAATTCACCTATATACTCTGCAAGGCTTTAATTGAAGGATCTTCCTTCTGGTGTTTTGAGTACATCTTCAAAATATCATAGAGCCCCCCGGGGGCGCCCTTCCCGCCAAAAAAAAAAATGTATATGAAGTAAACGAGGCTAGAATTTAAGTTCTCATTTGCTTTTCTTTCAATTTCGGGTTCTTGCACATTCGTATGCTTGAAGGAACAACTTCAACCAACTCATCTTCTTGAATATACTCTATGAAGTCATCGAGACTGTAAGTGAGTGGAGTATCGAGAACAATCTGCATATACCAAAGACGTGAATCGATAAATGAAACAGAGCGGTGAGAGTCTCGAATGCATCGTGCATTTTCATAAGAAAAAAATTTTAAGAGGAAAGTTAATTTATTGTTTACAATGTTGTGGATTGTATATGAAAGAATGCATTAGGAACACAACACAATCAGAGTCTCACCTGTTACTTCTTTGTTAGACCGAACATTTGTTGCGGCCTTTTTCTTGAAAACATTGAGAGACCAAGTCTCTGGCGCTGATGAATTCCGACAATTTGGCCTTTGTAACACCTGGGCCGACAAACAGTTGGCCTCTTTCTTGTGTACTGCATAGTGCATATGAAGAAGTAGTTCCATCCTCAAAAGCAACCTATATGTATATAAGACAGTTTCGGGTTGGCATGTTTTGAACTTTGTAATCTGCTAACAACGAAGCAAGCATTCATGCAATATGTGTATATATACGTATGTTTGTAAATACTAGCAAAATGCACGTGCTCCGCACGTGTTATTCTTAAATAAAAGTTTTAAAGTTAAAAAATAAAAAATAAAAGGTCTACATGCTTACTATGAGCTATGTTAGACCCATTGCTGGTGCCAACAAATGAGTTTTGGACTTTGGGAGTATCTTGAGAGACTTGGAGCTGTGCTAACCCTCCATTTGTGCCTTTTTAGGGATTTTAATTAAGTGGTATACCAGAAAGACAAGCAAGCGTGAAAAAGAGTTGGATTCATCAATATGGTGAAGTTCTTGATGATGATACAACATTGTGATCTTTTGGAGGTTGTTTTTGAATTTAGGCTTTTGAATCACTCGATTCCGATATAGGTGAATGAGAAATTAATGCCTAAAGGTAGAGTAAAATATGTGGGAGTATTAATGAATGTTGTGTATTCATTGTCCCACATAGGAGACATGGAATACGTGAACTCACTATTTAAGTAGTAGAGTTTCATGTATAGACAAGTGTAACGCCCCGTTCCCGGACACCGAGTCCTTATCCGGAAAAGGAACGTTCGGCACGTATAAAATAAAAATAAATCCACTTTATACGTAAGCCTCTACTACGTCGTATCAAAAGCAAGCAAACGGAAGCAAAAGACTCGGGTATAAAATTTCAAACAATCAAGAATAGAAATGAAATCTAAAAAAGGAAATGTAACTTATTACAGTCAAGGGAAAGTACGGAATCCAAACGAAACGTACGACAATCTCAAAAGAAACGTAACGATACTACAAGTCTCGAAAGACCAAAAGTCTAAACAGTCTAATAAATGAAGAGCTAAATAAATAATGTAAGTCTTCAATGAGGCGTCTTCAAACGTCATCATCGAACTCCTCCTCGTAAACAATATCAACCTGTTCGTCTTCTCACCCCCAAACACATAGAAAAACATGCATTTGAGGTAAGTACAACGTACTTAATAAGAAAGAGAAGCTATGACGACAATTATAATTTATAAAGTAAAGATAATTTAAAGTTTAGTTGATTAAGTGTGACCGACTCAATCTAGGGTTCACTCCATGTCCATCAACATGAACTGACTAACCGTTTCTACTTAACTTATCTATGTTACAACCGCACTCAAGGGCACTACGCGTATCCACTTTTGGGACACTCTTGGCAACATATTAGTGGATCACACCAATATCCACGGAGGCTAGAATAGGTAGGCTCCGATAGTACAAGCACATCTCAGTGAGTCCTCCGTGCCAGGGTTTTTTTTTGACCTACGGATCGTTCTTCCACCTTCAGAGGTAGGCATACATCGCGATATAGACTGGTGTCTATCCAAGAGAGACATGTTGTTTAATCTTTTACTAGTCAAGTACATATTTATTAGGATGGTTAACTAGCCACCTAAGTGTTTTCAATTAATCTCCCTCACATTAACTACTCTTTCCCTAGACCACTGGACATTAACATTACCTAGCAATTACACAGACAGTGATGAATGCTAATTCATCAAAGCACAAGCCTATCATGCTTTTCCGACGGATCCGAACTTCAACTCCCTTTAAGAGTACATTCGGTGTTTTAACTGAACGAATCAGAAGTTCAATTCAGGCTTGTATAATTTATACCATGTTATCATATCATAAATAAGGGTTTAAAACAATTATAATATGATTATAAAACTCAAAACCAAACTAGAATGATAAAACCGTGATGCCATGGTAAAACAGGCCAGGCGCCCGTTTGAACCCTATGGGCGCCCGTCCGTAGTCGGACGCCCGTCCACTAAAACCTCGAGGCGCCCGTCCGTCTAAAACGGCTACATCACGAATCAAAAATCTCACCTCGAGGCGCCCGTCACTATTTTTGAGACGCCCGTCCAGGCTCTTGGGTCTCGGACGCCCGTCTGACTAATCCAGACGCCCGTCCGCCTGGGTTTTTCCCAAAACGCTAACACCGTCAAAACTCGATTTCTGAACCAATTCTAACCTAATTAACATCGTTTTCAGCACAGTAAAACGTAGTGAACATATCTAATCATACCAAGAATACCTATGATCCTTGATCAATGAAAAACACATCTTTCTTGCAATGGGTTGTGAACTAATACAATCCATAGTTAGTATACAAGGTATTTGTAGCTTTTCGGAGTCTTCTTCTTCCCCAAGTGACAATGGGTGTAGATGAAGATTGATGTCATTCCAACTTTTCTGCATTTTGGTAACGAAAATCATCTATTTTCTTGTTTTATGGATTTGATTTCCTCTTTGATTTTTGTTCCTTTCATTATTATGAGTAGCCAAACATTCTCATTGCTAAATCATGTGAAAATTGATGAAATCCCCCTATAATTGATGAAATTGGGAATGGGTAGTGCTTGATTGTTGTTATATCGACGAATTTGTGTCTTAAAACTTGTTCTTAATGCTTGAATTGACTCGATCACTTGAATCATGAGCTCACACACCACTTTTATAAATGTATGTTGCGAAGGGGTGTGGGAAAAAGGGTTTTAAGATCATTGCTTATAATTGACTAAGTTGTTTAGATTCGATTAGGTAATGAGGTTTTTTCGGTTGTGAAATCGAGCAACTCTAGTCCGTTAATCTTGTTTCGGTCAGTTAAATCCTTAAAGGCGGACTGTTGAACCAGGCAAAGGGTGTTTGATTGTTGCATGGCGTATTACACTAGCTTAAGAGTTTGCACCCGTGAATGAGTTGATATGATCATTAGGTTGGTTGGTTGGTTAAGCTCATTCCCGAGATAATCGATTAGAGGGGTGAAAGTATTCAATTGGATCATGGTTTGACTACGTTTCTCTATTTATATCTCATTATCTTTAGTTTAACTGTCATAGTAGTATAATTGAAACACGAACAAATTATTATTGACCTAAACTAAGTTTGATAACGGATTTGGTACTCGATTGATTCCTCGAGGGATCGACATTGCTCTCCAGGTAGTGCTTCCGACCCGGTACTCTGCCGGTTAAGATTGGTCGTTACTATTTTGGCCATCAACCACACACTAGAGTTCATACAACTAACTTTAACTCACTTGATCGTAATCTTTAAAGTGGAAAAATAAAAGAGCCTCAACTTGTACACACGGGTAGAACTCTCAATATATTGCATAGGGACAATTCACACACCCTCA
Organism: Gentiana macrophylla; assembly: GCA_026214975.1. NCBI lineage: Eukaryota > Viridiplantae > Streptophyta > Magnoliopsida > Gentianales > Gentianaceae > Gentiana > Gentiana macrophylla. The sequence goes on from CM047810.1 coordinate 15,287,334, forward strand.
TAATCAACACACAACCAAGCATTACCATAAGTTTGCATATCAATCAAATCTCCACCATTATAAATTCAAAATTCAGTGCACAAATCATGAGGTCTTTATAAAGGTTGTAACGGGGCTAGGGACTGAAGACAAGGTAGGGAAAAAGGAAATATAGAGGCTAAATTGTCAAGGAGAATGCATGAATGTAAACAACATAAACATGTAGCCGCCAAGAATGATTCCAATTGAAACACACTATATGGCTCCAACTTCCATCACAACATCTTAAGAATAGAGAAGTGCAAACAAAAATGTCCGAAGAAGCTTAAAAAAATTGCTAGCAGAAACAAATTTCCTCTTCAATATATAAAACACTCCTTCAATGTAAGCTCCCCCCCACCCCCCACCCTTTTTTTTCTTTTTTCAACAGTCGACATTTTTTTTTAATCAATTTGTTTTACTCAAGATCTTGCAATACACTTCAGTAATATAACTTCAAGCCATACTTCTCTAGATACAAAATTCTTTATACTTCTCCAAAATTTCATGCATTTATTCATACAATCTCTTGACAATAGGGTCAACAAAAGGGGGAATATCATAAGAAAAGGCTATGAGTTTAATTTCTGGAGTTTGTCAAAAGAAATGGTCAAGCTAGACGGGGATCACTAAGGGGTATTAAATATGAGAAGGACAACTAAAGTGGGTCTAGAAAGGGGTTAAATCCTAGGTGCCTCAATCATTTAAGTGCACTGAACCTGAAAAGGTGTGGTCTCGAAATGCATGTCAATGCAAATTCTAGAATGACATTGAAAGTGTGGATACCACTCAAAGGAAAAATGAGCGAGTGCGCTCTATGGCTAGGTGAAATCTAACTTTTAAGTGGCTTTTCGTTAAGGCTCAATGATTTTACCACCAAAGTTCACAAACAAGTGACCTAATGTGAGTGTGTATCAACAAAAGTGTGTGTTTGGATTTGTTTTTTACCGTTTGATTATTATTACTTCACACAAGATTTAAATGAAAGGGTTTGTAAAGTGTCATCAAAGGCATACTCGGTGCTTATGAGGTCCTAAAATGTCCTAAAGATGAAACTCTAAAAATGAAAATGCATGAAAAACTCCCCCACACTTAAATCATACATTGTCCCCAATGTATGCTAAAATTGGAAGGAAGAATGCAACATATGGAATGATATGAAACTAACATGGTATGCATGATATGCAAGAATTACTAATCTAATATGAAAGAAAATGAACTAAAATAAATGGGTTGAGAATACATTACAATTCGGACCATGGTACGGTGAAAATAAGCCTTGAAATTCATCATGTTTTCCATATAGTCATTGGCTTCCGGGGTGGTGCGGGAGGGAAAGACACTTGAAATGTAACGCCCTGCTCCCGGATGCAGAGCCCTTATCCAGAAGAGAAACGTTCGGCGCGTATAGTATTAAATAAATCTAATATTATACGCAAGGATCTACATCGTCGTATCAAAATAAAGCAAACGGAAGCTAAAAAGACTCGGGTAAAAACAAAATGCTACTATGAATAGAAAGTAAACATACTAAAGATGGATAGTTAAATTACAACGACGAAAAACCCAATGACTTATACATTACGAGGTCTTAAAAGTATAGTACAACAAGTCTAAGGAAAGAAATATAACTAGTCTCGTACAACCTTTACAAAGAAATAAACTAAAAGTTTCGCCAAGACTTGAAGAGAATGTAAAGCCCCACATCGGTAAAATAAGAGAATGCTCACCCCAGATAAGTGTGAGACAAAAAGGTCTTGTCAACTCGGGTTAGTCCTTTTAGACCAAGCGAAGATGGCGGTCTGAGCAGTTGACCGGACATTTATGACTCATTTAGCGCTACCAGATCCGGGAGTGCGAGGCGTTATGAGAATGGTATCGAGAACCGACTATCGAGGCGGAACTATCGCTGCACCGTATAAGAAGGCGGTGTAAGGATGGCCTCTAGTTACCTCTGGTAGGGGCGATCGGAGACCCGATCTTGGCCGTCCCGGTGAGGACGCCAGTCCCTTATAAGGGGGGAGAATGTAAAGTCCCACATCGGTAAAATAAGAGAATGCTCACCCCCATATAAGTGTGAGACATAAAGGTCTTGTCAACTCGGTTTAATCCTTTTAGACCAAGCAAGGACGGCGGTCTAAGCAGTTGACCGGACATTTATGACTCATTTAGCGCTACCAGTCCCGGGGTCTGGGGGCGTTACATGAAAGCATTCCGGATTTGGTGTTGTCGTGTGTGGATGGAGTAGATGAAGAGCGGAAGGAGGGTAGCTAACATTTATTATCCAAGAAGGTATGAGAAAAATGGGTTGGATCCACTATTTCAAAAGTAAACTAGTAGCCTTTAAAAACATGATGAATTCCTCATTTCGGGAACGGTAGGATCCTACCGTTCTTGCTGTGAGCTTTCCAGCAGCATTTCAAGATTTTCACAAATTAACTGCCTAGTGGTAGAATTCTACCATTCTGCTTTTGAGCTTTCCAGTTTTTTTTATTTTAAATTCATTGACATCTTTATTCTCCAACTAGCTCAACAAATTTCCTCCTCAATTTAAATCATCCTCAAACCATGTAAAATGGACATTATCTTCTCAACATTCGATTCATAGCCAATTACCACACCTCCTGCAAGAAAAACAGCAGCTCCACAACAAGCGTTATACCATTCTCACAACATCAAAACTAAATAAAACAAGAAAAAAATATTATTTTTATTACATTGGGTTGCCTCCCAACAAACGCCTTTCTTTAATGTCTTTGGCTAGACATACTTACATCGGCTATCCATTGTCAAACGGAATAGTTTCTTTTTCATGATTCTTCGTTGCATACTCAGTAAGACAGCCATCCATCTCATCTTCAGGAAGAATCAGCAGTGCCTTGGCTCTAGATACTTTTTGAAGTATCTTCCCAAGAAAAGAAGAAACGGGATTAGGGGCCTCCACCTCCGAGTTCATGATATAATGATCCAGTGGGAAGACTACTTACTTCTTGTTCACTCGCATGTCCACGGTCATCTCAACAACACTAGGCACCAATGGCTCTTCAACTATGATTCCCTCAAGTGAATTTCTTCACTCTTTTGTTGATCAACATCTTCAACAATCTCAGTGTCGATCAATCATAGGACAATCGTCTTCATCTTCATACCATCAGAGTAAGAGGATTTGTTTAACCTTTGTTCCTTTAGACGATCCACTTCAGTTTTCAACTCATCATTTTGCCCTTGCATATTCCGAACTCTTGCGCTTTGCTCTTCTCTGAACTGGGAAATCTCTTGCCCAATTTCTTTAAGAAACTCTACATTAGTTTGTTGAAGCTTCATCGTCTCTATTTGGTTCATCTGCGTTAGATTGGTAGTAAGAGACTGCGACATGGCTTTAAGAGATTCATTTCAATCTGGAATCGGACTTTCAATTTCAATAGACGACTGAGAATTGGACCAATCATGAGACACGTGTGAGTCACCATAATAGTGGTTTGATTGGTTAGTCCACCCTGGATTGGAAATATGTGGATATGAATTGTAGCTCCAATCCGGATAACTCGGCTCACTAGGGATAACATCTCCCCTCATATGAATTATTCACCCGGTATCCATACACATCACGTTTCGCCATAGAAGTTGCGTAGTTGTAACCTAACATGCATGTGGACAAGGAAAACACAAAACAACACAAAAAGAACTATATACAAAATTTCAAAAGAAATAAATCACTTAGCACCGTTCCCCGGCAACGGCGCCAAAATTTGGTGGGTCGTCAAGCCACCAAAGATAAATCATCTACTACCTTTATAGCTAGTATAGCTGAAGTATGGGTCGAACCCACAGGGAACGGTGGATCTATTTCTCTTAAAATTTGTAAAATAACAATATATTGATTTTTAACTAAATCCGTAAAATACAAGAAAAATAAAAGAAAGTAAAATCAAGAAAATCAAGAAAACCTCCAGCTAACTAGTTATTTCCCCTCAATTCATACGATCGCTCATCGATTCAAATATGACTCGTTAAATTATTAATAAATCATTATAGTTGACCACAACCATGAATCAACCAATCTCTCTAAGTTCGTTAATTAGGACAACCGCCACTAATTACACTCTAATTATGGCACACACTGCAACGACCGCCCGGAGTGTAGTGACATAACAGCCTTAAAGATTAGAGAGACCCAATTACTAGGTATTAATCCAACCGGCTTAATTTTTACCATAGCATTCTCTATTTTCACAAAAGGGAATCCTACAGACTCTGAACCGGTAAGCAATGTGTTGTTTACCATTTGTAAATCTAATCTTTTATGGCAACCGCCTAAGATGGATTTTGGTGTTAGATCAAAATAACCGCTTAATCATCGCGCGTCAACAATTAATCGAATAATTCTAACCTCTGTTCGTGAAATTAGAAAATAGACAAATACTAGTAATCAATCGAGGAGAAAACGATTGGACCTCACAATCACAAAAATTGAGGGTTAGATAATCAATCAACTAGAATAGAGAATTAACTACACATAAAAATAAAATAATTGCAAAATTATACCTCCGAATTCACAAAATAAAGAAGAAACGCCAGGTTTGCCTTGACTTCACTCAAGCGTGGCTTTTCTTCCACTTTCATTCAACTCTCGTGCCACGAACATGTCTCTTAGTCCAAAACATCGCCTTCGGGTCCTTGAGTCACCTAGGTCTGCAATAACATAGACGAACAAACACCACGCATAATTCCGCAAGACAAAAGTGCTCGGAAAAGAGTCAAATATCGTTAAAAAGGTGGAGTTTACAATATGACAGTTTAACTCCTCGTGCGTATAACTCTCGATATTGCTCTCAAACAGGTCTATATCTACCCAAAACATGCCAATAAAGTGATAAACGGGGGTTAAACTGCGCACCAAAGTACAGTTAAGTTGACTCCCATCATGGGTTACGGTATGAATTACCGGAAGCTAAAAACATTTTTGGAAACTACTAAGTTAGTAGTTGAGTTTAGGCTTTTGAATCACTCGATTCCGATATAGGTGAATGAGAAATTAATGCCTAAAGGTAGAGTAAAATATGTGGGAGTATTAATGAAGGTTGTGTATTCATTGTCCCACATAGGAGACATGGAATACGGGAACTCACTATTTAAGTAGTAGAGTTTCATGTATAGACAAGCCCCAAGGGGCAAGAGAATTTTGTGAAGGAGGGAGGACTTAGATGCTTGTTGGTTCACACGCGCGCGCCGCCGCCGCCGTCCGGCCGGCTCGGCTCGCCTCGGCTTGGCTTGGCCAAATATTAATTTTTTGGACCAGCTAAACAAAAATAATTCTGAGAAATACCAACAGAAGCGAGCATCAGCGATTGGAAGGCACCAGTTCGAACTGAGTGCATATGTCTGTTCATGAACAGAAAAAAACTGCTTCAACTTCCAATTCTGAACAGTTGTACCCTCTCTTTTTTTTGCTGCGGAAATTCTGAACACATATTGCTGTTCATTGCCTCATATTCTGCCTATATATTTGCCTCATTACTTAATGAAATATACACGAATTCTCCCGAGCATTATATAGAAAATCTGCACTTAATTTTTCAGCATTCACGAAGTCGAGATAACAAGATCTTATCAGTTCGCCGGTCTTTCCTCATTCAAGTGCAAGAATCCGGAAAGGTAGATTGTTGTATCTTGGGAGACATATGTCATACACCGTGTGCACATAATCGGGGCATTAATGTCTTAAGGACAGAGTTCTTAACTCGCCTCAATCTGAATAAGTTTTCGTTTTACTTATGCTTTCTGTCAATTTCATTTACTTGATATGCAGTATTTGGATCATGAATAAAATTATGTTGTTCGATTCATGTGTTTTGTTCTTTCTGTTTATTCAATTGATTGTTCATCAAAATTCAAAACGAATCGACGTAATTAGTTCCAACATAAAGTTCATGTTACAAAATGATTTGGGCATGCTTTGAAATTACTGCAGCGCGCAAACCGTAGAAAAAGTGTGTGTCGTCTAGGCAACCTGCTTTGGTCGCTTAATTATTAGGCAATGGCCTCTTTTGCCGCAGATTGTCTGCGATATGTTTAGGATATTTCAGTGTTAAATGCTCTACATTTTCATGACAGTACGATTGCCCGGAAGTTGCATTTTATGAAGTGATATATAATAAAAGTGGATACATGTATTTTCAACAGTTTTCATTGCATATTTGTTTATTGCATATTTGCATCGATATCTCTGAAAGATTTTTCATTAATTAGCACGCATGACATGGTTTGAACATAATTGTCTTGTTTAAATCCATGATATGAAGATGGAAAATGTGTATGCGCCGGAGGGAAGAAATTAAGCGGTTCATGGTTATGTGGTAGTTTATGAAGGGAATCAACTATATCGAGGGTCCCTAGCAACAGGCCAATTCCTGGATCTGACGGCGCGCCGGGGATAGTGCCACTCTTAGGCTATAACAAAGAGAAAATAAACTTTCATTAATTAGTCTAGATGAATTCAGAAGTGTACGTACCCTTTTCTTAAACATGATTAACAAGTATAAGGAAGAAGATTAAATACATATTCATGTATCCATTTCAAAAAAGAAAAACTTCACAAAATAGAACAAGAAAACCCTGAAATATCATTAGATGATCTTTCAAAGCTATTAAAATGATGAAATAGAGAATGTTTTATTCGATACAGTAGTAGTTTACTTTTAATATATATAAGACACGCTTTCGATCTTTCGTTGCCAATTTATATATAGATCCCATATCCAATATTGTTTGATTAGCATACCTGCAGCTGCAACAATTATAAGTGCATGACAGAAACAATTCAAACATATATTACATACATTTGAATATGAATTGAAACAAAGCTCAATTAAAGCACACTGTTTATATAGGTCAATCGACAATCGACAATGTTGTAACCATATACTTTCTTAAAGAAATTGAGGGACAAACTTACCAGGGTGCAAATTTATGAAGCTTTTTACGGAATGTCGCCGTCGTCAACACTGCCCCCAGTCACAAACGTCGTCCTCGAAACAGCAATCATCGTCGTCTTCCAGAGGTTGCAGATTGGTACGTAAATTGTAGTATGATTTAGAGATCAAAGGGAACAAGAAGGCTGCATTAACATTAATGTTGGCGTGTTGATTCTCCATCACCCCGCCTGCCGTTGCAGTTGCAGTTGCAAGCTTTTCATCCTTGACAGTAGTGGTGGCATGATGATCTGCTTCAACATGAGTTTCTTCCATGGCAGCCGCCATTGAACAACAGCATATCAGCACCACCACAAACACAATTAATGCCCCTGAGTTTTTTCCCATTTCAATCACCTTAATTGTGGCTTTCCTTAATTAGCACAACCTAGCTCGCTCTCGTTTAAATAACCTTTGTAATATGCTTTTTCTTGTCGCTTTTGTGAAACATGCATAAAAACAGAAGATTTAATTTCCTACCGATTTGTCTTTCTTGCTTCTTTGATCATCATTGTTTTGTGGAGGAATCAGATTATTATAATTTTCAACCGGCTATTCGGTTAATTTGTCTTTCATGCTTCATCATGTTCTGTGGGGGAATCAGATTATGCATAATATTTAACCGGCTATTCGGTTGGGACGTGTGTTGACTTTCACGCATCTTTTCTTCATTCGATATGCCTGTAACTCTTAACATATATACCTTTTTTTAATTATATATATCCTATGCGATGTATCAACGTCAATACAATCCATGAAAACACAGGTGCTGCCCTGTAATTTTTCAAAATAATCAATTATTAAATCATGTCGATTTTACCAACAAATTTCTCTCTCTGTTTTCTTAGAAACTTCCAATTTTCTTTTATTTTTTATAATGAAGGAAATATCGCTGAGAGTCAAGAAACCGCCGGTATGACTCATGCCCTCCACGCATAGTAACCGTTGTCTAAGCTTCTGGAACTGAAACTAATAATATGTCACAATAAGCTGACTGGAAAATAGACTGATAAATTCAACAAAAACACCTGTATTATACATGTGTAAAATAGGCTGATGCTTAAGAAATAGGAACCCTAAATCAAAGTAGAAAAAAAAAATTAGTGTGATTCCTTTTCATTTCACTAAAAACAGCATATTAATGCAGATAACATCAAGTATATATCTTGTCATAAATGAGATTCAAAAATTGTTCAGATTCAAATTCTTTTACGCTAAACAGACTAAACAACCAATTCACCTATATACTCTGCAAAGCTTTAATTGAAGGATCTTCCTTACAGTGTTTTGAGTACATCTTCAAAATATCATAGAGCCCCAGGCGCCTTCCCATAAAAAAAAAAAAAAATGTATATGAAGTAAACTGAGGCTAGAATTTAAGTTCATTTGCTTTTCTTTCAATTTCGGGTTCTTGCACATTCGTATGCTTGAAGGAACAACTTCAACCAACTCATCTTCTTGAATATACTCTATGAAGTCATCGAGGCGTAAGTGAGTGGAGTATCGAGAACAAGTGCATATACCAAAGCCGTGAATCGATAAATGAAACAGAGCGTTGAGAGTCTAAATGCATCGTGCATTTTCATAAGAAAAAAATTTTATGAGGAAAGTTAATTTAGTGTTTACAATGTTGTGGATTGTATATGGAAGAATGCATTAGGAACACAACACAATCGAGTCTCACTGTTACTTCTTTGTTAGACCGAACATTTGTTGCGGCCTTTTTCTTGAAAACATTGAGAGACCAAGTCTCTGGCGATGAATTCCGACAATTTGGCCTTTGTAACACCTGGGCCGACAAGCAGTTGGCCTCTTTCTTGTGTCTTGCATAGTGCATATGAAGAAGTAGTTCCATCCTCAAAAGCAACCTATATGTATATAAGGCAGTTTTCGGGTTGGCATGTTTTGAACTTTGTAATCTGCTAACAATGAAGCAAGCATTCATGCAATATGTGTATATATACGTATGTTTGTAAATACTAGCAAAATGCACATGCTCCGCACGTGTTATTCTTAAATAAAAGTTTTAAAGTTAAAAATAAAAATAAAAGGTCTACAAGCTTACTATGAGCTATGTTAGACCCATTCTTTGAATGCCAACAAATGAGTTTTGGACTTTGGGAGTATCTTGAGAGACTTGGAGCTGTGCTAACCCTCCATTTGTGCCTTTTTAGGGATTTTAATTAAGTGGTATACCAGAAAGACAAGCAAGCGTGAAAAAGAGTTGGATTCATCAATATGGTGAAGTTCTTGATGATGATACAACATTGTGATCTTTTGGAGGTTGTTTTTGAATTTAGGCTTTTGAATCACTCGATTCCGATATAGGTGAATGAGAAATTAATGCCTAAAGGTAGAGTAAAATATGTGGGAGTATTAATGAATGTTGTGTATTCATTGTCCCACATAGGAGACATGGAATATGTGAACTCACTATTTAAGTAGTAGAGTTTCATGTATAGACAAGTGTAACGCCCCGTTCCCGGACACCGAGTCCTTATCCGGAAAAGGAGCGTTAAACGCGTATAAAATAAAAATAAATCCACTTTATCGTAAGCCTCTACTACGTCGTATCAAAAGCAAGCAAGCGGAAGCAAAAGACTCGGGTATAAAATTTCAAACAATCAAGAATAGAAATGAAATCTAAAAATGGAAATGTAACTTATTACAACAGTCAAGGAAATACGGAATCCAAGCGAAGCGTCGACAATCTCAAAAAAAGCGTAACGATACTACAAGTCTCGAAAGACCAAAAGTCTAAATAGTCTAATAAATGAAGAGCTAAATAAATAATGTAAGTCTTCAATGAGGCGTCTTCAAGCGTCATCATCGAACTCCTCCTAAGTAAACAATATCAACTGTTAGTCTTCTCACCCCAAACACATAGAAAAACATGCATTTGAGGTAAGTACAACATACTTAATAAGAAAGAGAAGCTATGGCGACAATTATAATTTATAAAGTAAAGATAATTTAAAGTTTAGTTGATTAAGTGTGACCGACTCAATCTAGGGTTCACTCTATGTCCATCAACATGAACCCGACTAACCGTTTCTACTTAACTTATCTATGTTACAACCGCACTCAAGAGAGCACTTCTGGCGTATCCACTTTTGGGACACTCTTGGCAACATATTAGTGGATCACACCAATATCCACGGAGGCTAGAATAGGTAGGCTCCGATGAGTACGCACATCTCAGTGAGTCCCTCCGTACTTAGGGTTTTTTTGACCTACGGAGTTCTTCCACCTTCAGAGGTAGGCATACATCGCGATATAGACTGGTGTCTATCCAAGAGAGACATGTTGTTTAATCTTTTACTAGTCAAGTACATATTTATTAGGATGGTTAACTAGCCACCTAAGTGTTTTCAATTAATCTCCCTCACATTAACTACTCTCTCCTGACCCTTTGGACATTAACATTACCTAGCAATTACACAGACAGTGATGAATGCTAATTCATCAAAGCACAAGCCTATCATGCTCTTCCGACGGATCCGAACTTCAACTCCCTTTAAGAGTACATTCGGTGTTTTAACTGAACGAATCAGAAGTTCAATTCAGGCGTGTATAATTTATACCATGTTATCATATCATAAATAAGGGTTTAAAACAATTATAATATGATTATAAAACTCAAAACCAAACTAGAATGATAAAACCGTACAGCCATGGTAAAACAGGCCAGACGCCCGTTTGTACCCTATGGACGCCCGTCCACTAAACCTCAGACGCCCGTCCGTCTAAAACAGCTACATCCTGAATCAAAAATCTCACCTCGGGCGCCCGTGCGCTATTTTGAGGCGCCCGTCCAGGCTCACTAGGGTCTCGGGCGCCCGTCGACTAATCCAGACGCCCGTCCGCCTGGGTTTTTCCCAAAACGCTAACACCGTCAAAACTCGATTTCTGAACCAATTCTAACCTAATTAACATCGTTTTCAGCACAGTAAAACGTAGTGAACATATCTAATCATCCCAAGAATACCTATGATCCTTGATCAATGAAAAACACATCTTTCTTGCAATGGGTTGTGAACTAATACAATCCATAGTTAGTATACAAGGTATTTGTTGCTTTTCGGAGTCTTCTTCTTCCCCAAGTGACAATGGGTGTAGATGAAGATTGATGTCATTCCAACTTTTCTGCATTTTGGTAACGAAAATCATCTATTTTCTTGTTTTATGGATTTGATTTCCTCTTTGATTTTTGTTCCTTTCATTATTATGAGTAGCCAAACATTCTCATTGCTAAATCATGTGAAAATTGATGAAATCCCCCTATAATTGATGAAATTAGGAATGGGTAGTGCTTGATTGTTGTTATATCGATTTAATTTGTGTCTTAAAACTTGTTCTTAATGCTTGAATTGACTCGATCACTTGAATCATGAGCTCACACACCACTTTTATAAATGTATGTTGTGAAGGGTGTGGGAAAAAAGGTTTTAAGATCATTGCTTATAATTGACTAAGTTGTTTAGATTCGATTAGGTAATGAGGTTTTTTCGTTGTGAAATCGAGCAACTCTAGTCCGTTAATCTTGTTTGATCGATTAAATCCTTAAAAAGCGATTTGTTGAACCAGGCAAAGGGTGTTTGATTGTTGCATGGCGTATTACACTAGCTTAGAGTTTGCACCCGTGAATGAGTTGATATGATCATTAGGTTGGTTGGTTGGTTAAGCTCATTCCCGAGATAATCGATTAGAGGGGTGAAAGTATTCAATTGGATCATGGTTTGGATATGTTTCTCTATTTATATCTCATTATCTTTAGTTTAACTGTCATAGTAGTATAATTGAAACACGAACAACTTATTATTGACCTAAACTAAGTTTGATAACGGATTTGGTACTCGATTGATTCCTCGAGGGATCGACATTGCTCTCCAGGTAGTGCTTCCGACCCGGTACTCTGCCGGTTAAGATTGGTCGTTACTATTTTGGCCATCAACCACACACTAGAGTTCATACAACTAACTTTAACTCACTTGATCGTAATCTTTAAAGTGGAAAAATAAAAGAGCCTCAACTTGTACACACGGGTAGAACTCTCAATATATTGCATAGGGACAATTCACACACCCTCATAATCAACACACAACCAAGCATTACCATAAGTTTGCATATCAATCAAATCTCCACCATTATAAATTCAAAATTCAGTGCACAAATCATGAGGTCTTTATAAAGGTTGTAACGGGGCTAGGGACTGAAGACAAGGTAGGGAAAAAGGAAATATAGAGGCTAAATTGTCAAGGAGAATGCATGAATGTAAACAACATAATCATGTAGCCGCCAAGAATGATTCCAATTGAAACACACTATATGGCTCCAACTTCCATCACAACATCTTAAGAATAGAGAAGTGCAAACAAAAATGTCCGAAGAAGCTTAAAAAATTGCTAGCAGAAACAAATTTCCTCTTCAATATATAAAACACTCCTTCAATGTAAGCTCCCCCCCACCCCCCACCCTTTTTTTTCTTTTTTCAACAGTCGACATTTTTTTTTAATCAATTTGTTTTACTCAAGATCTTGCAATACACTTCGTAATATAACTTCAAGCCATACTTCTCTAGATACAAAATTCTTTATACTTCTCCAAAATTTCATGCATTTATTCATACAATCTCTTGACAATAGGGTCAACAAAGGGAATATCATAAGAAAAGGCTATGAGTTTAATTTACGGTTTGTCAAAAAAATGGTCAAGCTAGGCGGGGATCACTAAGGGGTATTAAATATGAGAAGGACAACTAAAGTGGGTCTAGAAAGGGGTTAAATCCTAGGTGCCTCAATCATTTAAGTGCCTTTAAACTTTGAAAAGGTGTGGTCTCGAAATGCATGTCAATGCAAATTCTAGAATGACATTGAAAGTGTGGATACCACTCAAAGGAAAAATGAGCGAGTGCGCTCTATGGCTAGGTGAAATCTAACTTTTAAGTGGCTTTTCGTTAAGGCTCAATGATTTTACCACCAAAGTTCACAAACAAGTGACCTAATGTGAGTGTGTATCAACAAAAGTGTGTGTTTGGATTTGTTTTTTACCGTTTGATTATTATTACATCACACAAGATTTAAATGAAAGGGTTTGTAAAGTGTCATCAAAGGCATACTCGGTGCTTATGAGGTCCTAAATGTCCTAAAGATGAAACTCTAAAAATGAAAATGCATGAAAAACTCCCCCACACTTAAATCATACATTGTCCCCAATGTATGCTAAAATTGGAAGGAAGAATGCAACATATGGAATGATATGAAACTAACATGGTATGCATGATATGCAAGAATTACTAATCTAATATGAAAGAAAATGAACTAAAATAAATGGGTTGAGAATACATTACAATTCGGACCATGGTACGGTGAAAATAAGCCTTGAAATTCATCATGCTTTCCATATAGTCATTGGCTTCCGGGGTGGTGCGGGAGGGAAAGACACTTGAAATGTAACGCCCTGCTCCCGGATGCAGAGCCCTTATCCGGAAGAGAAACGTTCGGCGCGTATAGTATTAAATAAATCTAATATTATACGCAAGCATCTACATCGTCGTATCAAAATAAAGCAAACGGAAGCTAAAAAGACTCGGGTAAAAACAAAATGCTACTATGAATAGAAAGTAAGCATACTAAAGATGGATAGTTAAATTACAACGACGAAAAACCCAAAGACTTATACATTACGAGGTCTTAAAAGTATAGTACAACAAGTCTAAGGAAAGAAATATAACTAGTCTCGTACAACCTTTACAAAGAAATAAACTAAAAGTTTCACCAAGACTTCAAGAGAATGTAAAGCCCCACATCGGTAAAATAAGAGAATGCTCACCCCCGTATAAGTGTGAGACATAAAGGTCTTGTCAACTCGGGTTAGTCCTTTTAGACCAAGCGAGGATGGCGGTCTGAGCAGTTGACCGGACATTTATGACTCATTTAGCGCTACCAGTCCCGGGGTCTGAGGGCGTTACAGAATGGTATCAGAACCGACTATCAGACGGAACTATGCGCTGCACCGTATAAGAAGACGGTGTAAGGATGGCCTCTAGTTACCTCTGGTAGGGACGATCCAGACCCGATCTTAGCCGTCCGGTGAGGACGCTTGATCCACTTATAAGGGGGAGAATGTAAAGTCCCACATCGGTAAAATAAGAGAATGCTCACCCCCATATAAGTGTGAGACATAAAGGTCTTGTCAACTCGGTTTAATCCTTTTAGACCAAGCAAGGACGGCGGTCTAAGCAGTTGACCGGACATTTATGACTCATTTAGCGCTACCAGTCCCGGGGTCTGGGGGCGTTACATGAAAGCATTCCGGATTTGGTGTTGTCGTGTGTGGATGGAGTAGATGAAGAGCGGAAGGAGGGTAGCTAACATTTATTATCCAAGAAGGTATGAGAAAAATGGGTTGGATCCACTATTTCAAAAGTAAACTAGTAGCCTTTAAAAACATGATGAATTCCTCATTTCGGGAACGGTAGGATCCTACCGTTCTTGCTGTGAGCTTTCCAGCAGCATTTCAAGATTTTCACAAATTCTCAACTGCCTAGTGGTAGAATCCTACCATTCTACTTTTGAGCTTTCCAGTTTTTTTTATTTTAAATTCATTGACATCTTTATTCTCCAACTAGCTCAACAAATTTCCTCCTCAATTTAAATCATCCTCAAACCATGTAAAATGGACATTATCTTCTCAACATTCGATTCATAGCCAATTACCACACCTCCTGCAAGAAAAACAGCAGCTCCACAACAAGCGTTATACCATTCTCACAACATCAAAACTAAATAAAACAAGAAAAAAATATTATTTTTATTACATTGGGTTGCCTCCCAACAAGCGCCTTTCTTTAATGTCTTTGGCTAGACATACTTACATCGGCTATCCATTGTCAAATGGAATAGTTTCTTTTTCATGATTCTTCGTTGCATACTCAGTAAGACAGCCATCCATCTCATCTTCAGGAAGAATCAGCAGTGCCTTGGCTCTAGGTACTTTTTTGAAGTATCTTCCCAAGAAAAGAAGAACGGGATTAGGGGCCTCCACCTCCGAGTTCATGATATAATGATCCAGTGGGAAGACTACTTACTTCTTGTTCACTCGCATGTCCACGGTCATCTCAACAACACTAGGCACCAATGGCTCTTCAACTATGATTCCCTCCAAGTGAATTTCTTCACTCTTTTGTTGATCAACATCTTCAACAATCTCTAGTGTCAGATCAATCATAGGACAATCGTCTTCATCTTCATACCATACAGAGTAAGAGGATTTGTTTAACCTTTGTTCCTTTAGACGATCCACTTCAGTTTTCAACTCATCATTTTGCCCTTGCATATTCCGAACTCTTGCGCTTTGCTCTTCTCTGAACTGTGAAATCTCTTGCCCAATTTCTTTAAGAAACTCTACATTAGTTTGTTGAAGCTTCATCGTCTCTATTTGGTTCATCTGCGTTAGATTGGTAGTAAGAGACTGCGACATGGCTTTAAGAGATTCATTTCAATCTGGAATCGGACTTTCAATTTCAATAGACGACTGAGAATTGGACCAATCATGAGACACGTGTGAGTCACCATAATAGTGGTTTGATTGGTTAGTCCACCCTGGATTGGAAATATGTGGATATGAATTGTAGCTCCAATCCGGATAACTCGGCTCACTAGGGATAACATCTCCCCTCATATGAATTATTCACCCGGTATCCATACACATCACGTTTCGCCATAGAAGTTGCGTAGTTGTAACCTAACATGCATGTGGACAAGGAAAACACAAAACAACACAAAAAGAACTATATACAAAATTTCAAAAGAAATAAATCACTTAGCACCGTTCCCCGGCAACGGCGCCAAAATTTGGTGGGTCGTCAAGCCACCAAAGATAAATCATCTACTACCTTTATAGCTAGTATAATTTTGAGTATGGAGTCGAACCCACGAGGAACAGGGGATCTATTTCTCTTAAAATTTGTAAAATAACAATATATTGATTTTTAACTAAATCCGTAAAATACAAGAAAAATAAAAGAAAGTAAAATCAAGAAAATCAAGAAAACCTCCAGCTAATTAGTTATTTCCCCTCAATTCATACGATTGCTCATCGATTCAAAGATGACTCGTTAAATTATTAATAAATTGGTTATAGTTGACCACAACCGTGAATCAACCAATCTCTCCTAAGTTCGTTAATTAGGACAACCGCCACTAATTACACTCTAATTATGGCACACACTGCAACGACCACCCGGAGTGTAGTGACATAACAGCCTTAAAGATTAGAGAGACCCAATTACTAGGTATTAATCCAACCGGCTTAATTTTTACCATAGCATTCTCTATTTTCACAAAAGGGAATCCTACGGGCTACGAACCGGTAAGCAATGTGTTGTTTACCACTGTAAATCTAATCTTTTATGGCAACCGCCTAAGATGGATTTTGGTGTTAGATCAAAATAACCGCTTAATCATCGCGCGTCAACAATTAATCGAATAATTCTAACCTCTGTTCGTGAAATTAGAAAATAGACAAATACTAGTAATCAATCGAGGAGAAAAACGATTGGACCTCACAATCACAAAAAATTGAGGGTTAGATAATCAATCAACTAGAATAGAGAATTAACTACACATAAAAATAAAATAATTGCAAAATTATACCTCCGGAATTCACAAAATAAAGAAGGAAACGCCAGTTTGCCTTGACTTCACTCCAAACGTGGCTTTTCTTCCACTTTCATTCAACTCTCGTGCCACGAACATGTCTCTTAGTCCAAAACATCGCCTTCCGGGTCCTTGAGTCACCTAGGTCCTGCAATAACATAGACGAACAAACACCACGCATAATTCCGCAAGACAAAAGTGCTCGGAAAAGAGTCAAATATCGTTAAAAAGGTGGAGTTTACAATCGATATGACAGTTTAACTCCTCGTGCGTATAACTCTCGATATTGCTCTCAAACAGGTCTATATCTACCCAAAACATGCCAATAAAGTGATAAACGGGGGTTAAACTGCGCACCAAAGTACAGTTAAGTTGACTCCCATCATGGGTTACGGTATGAATTACCGGAAGCTAAAAACATTTTTGGAAACTACTAAGTTAGTAGTTGAGTTTAGGCTTTTGAATCACTCGATTCCGATATAGGTGAATGAGAAATTAATGCCTAAAGGTAGAGTAAAATATGTGGGAGTATTAATGAATGTTGTGTATTCATTGTCCCACATAGGAGACATGGAATACGTGAACTCACTATTTAAGTAGTAGAGTTTCATGTATAGACAAGCCCCAAGGGGCAAGAGAATTTTGTGAAGGAGGGAGGACTTAGATGCTTGTTGGTTCACACGCGCGCGCCGCCGCCGCCGTCCGGCCGGCTCGGCTCGCCTCGGGCTTGGCTTGGCCAAATATTAATTTTTTGGACCAGCTAAACAAAAATAATTCTGAGAAATACCAACAGAAGCGAGCATCAGCGATTGGAAGGCACCAGTTCGAACTGAGTGCATATGTCTGTTCATGAACAGAAAAAACTGCTTCAACTTCCAATTCTGAACAGTTGTACCCTCTCTTTTTTTTGCTGCGGAAATTCTGAACACATATTGTTGTTCATTGCCTCATATTCTGCCTATATATTTGCCTCATTACTTAATGAAATATACACGAATTCTCCCGAGCATTATACAGAAAATCTGCACTTAATTTTTCAGCATTCACGAAGTCGAGATAACAAGATCTTATCAGTTCGCCGGTCTTTCCTCATTCAAGTGCAAGAATCCGGAAAGGTAGATTGTTGTATCTTGGGAGACATATGTCATACACCGTGTGCACATAATCGGGGCATTAATGTCTTAAGGACAGAGTTCTTAACTCGCCTCAATCTGAATAAGTTTTCGCTTTTACTTATGCTTTCACAATTTCATTTACTTGATATGCAGTATTTGGATCATGAATAAAATTATGTTGTTCGATTCATGTGTTTTGTTCTTTCTGTTTATTCAATTGATTGTTCATCAAAATTCAAAACGAATCGACGTAATTAGTTCCAACATAAAGTTCATGTTACAAAATGATTTGGGCATGCTTTGAAATTACTGCAGCGCGCAAACCGTAGAAAAAGTGTGTGTCGTCTAGGCAACCTGCTTTGGTCGCTTAATTATTAGGCAATGGCCTCTTTTGCCGCAGATTGTCTGCGATATGTTTAGGATATTTCAGTGTTAAATGCTCTACATTTTCATGACAGTACGATTGCCCGGAAGTTGCATTTTATGAAGTGATATATAATAAAAGTGGATACATGTATTTTCAACAGTTTTCATTGCATATTTGTTTATTGCATATTTGCATCGATATCTCTGAAAGATTTTTCATTAATTAGCACGCATGACATGGTTTGAACATAATTGTCTTGTTTAAATCCATGATATGAAGATGGAAAATGTGTATGCGCAAAGGAGGAAGAAATTAAGCGGTTCATGGTTATGTGGTAGTTTATGAAGGGAATCAACTATATCGAGGGTCCCTAGCAACAGGCCAATTCCTGGATCTGACGGCGCGCCGGGGATAGTGCCACTCTTAGGCTATAACAAAGAGAAAATAAACTTTCATTAATTAGTCTAGATGAATTCAGAAGTGTACGTACCCTTTTCTTAAACATGATTAACAAGTATAAGGAAGAAGATTAAATACATATTCATGTATCCATCTCAAAAAAGAAAAACTTCACAAAATAGAACAAGAAAACCCTGAAATATCATTAGATGATCTTTCAAAGCTATTAAAATGATGAAATAGAGAATGTTTTATTCGATACAGTAGTAGTTTACTTTTAATATATATAAGACACGCTTTCGATCTTTCGTTGCCAATTGATATATAGATCCCATATCCAATATTGTTTGATTAGCATACCTGCAGCTGCAACAATTATAAGTGCATGACAGAAACAATTCAAACATATATTACATACATTTGAATATGAATTGAAACAAAGCTCAATTAAAGCACACTGTTTATATAGGTCAATCGACAATCGACAATGTTGTAACCATATACTTTCTTAAAGAAATTGAGGGACAAACTTACCAGGGTGCAAATTTATGAAGCTTTTTACGGAATGTTGTCACAGTCACAATCGTCGAAACAGCAATCATCGTCGTCTTGCAGAGGTTGCAGATTGGTACGTAAATTGTAGTATGATTTAGAGATCAAAGGGAACAAGAAGGCTGCATTAACATTAATGTTGGCGTGTTGATTCTCCATCACCCCGCCTGCCGTTGCAGTTGCAGGCTTTTCATCCTTGACAGTAGTGGTGGCATGATGATCTGCTTCAACATGAGTTTCTTCCATGGCAGCCGCCATTGAACAACAGCATATCAGCACCACCACAAACACAATTAATGCCCCTGAGTTTTTTCCCATTTCAATCACCTTAATTTGTGGCTTTCCTTAATTAGCACAACCTAGCTCGCTCTCGTTTAAATAACCTTTGTAATATGCTTTTTCTTGTCGCTTTTGTGAAACATGCATAAAAACAGAAGATTTAATTTCCTACCGATTTGTCTTTCTTGCTTCTTTGATCATCATTGTTTTGTGGAGGAATCAGATTATTATAATTTTCAACCGGCTATTCGGTTAATTTGTCTTTCATGCTTCATCATGTTCTGTGGGGAATCAGATTATGCATAATATTTAACCGGCTATTCGGTTGGGACGTGTGTTGACTTTCACGCATCTTTTCTTCATTCGATATGCCTGTAACTCTTAACATATATACCTTTTTTTAATTATATATATCCTATGCAATGTATCAACGTCGATACAATCCATGAAAACACAGGTGCTGCCCTGTAATTTTTCAAAATAATCAATTATTAAATCATGTCGATTTTACCAACAAATTTCTCTCTCTGTTTTCTTAGAAACTTCCAATTTTCTTTTATTTTTTATAATGAAGGAAATATCGCTGAGAGTCAAGAAACCGCCGGGTATGACTCATGCCCTCCACGCATGGTAACCGTTGTCTAAGCTTCTGAACTGAAACTAATAATATGTCACAATAAGCTGACTGGAAAATAGACTGATAAATTCAACAAAAACACCTGTATTATACATGTGTAAAATAGGCTGATGCTTAAGAAATAGGAACCCTAAATCAAAGTAGAAAAAAAAAATTAGTGTGATTCCTTTTCATTTCACTAAAAACAGCATATTAATGCAGATAACATCAGGATTTTATCTTGTCATAAATGAGATTCAAAATTGTTCAGATTCAAATTCTTTTACGCTAAACAGCTAAACAACCAATTCACCTATATACTGCAAGGCTTTAATTGAAGGATCTTCCTTCTGGTGTTTTGAGTACATCTTCAAAATATCATAGAGCCCCAGGCGCGCTTCCCGCCAAAAAAAAAAAAATGTATATGAAGTAAACGAGGCTAGAATTTAAGTTCGTTGCTTTTCTTTCCGAATTTCGGTTCTTGCACATTCGTATGCTTGAAGGAACAACTTCAACCAACTCATCTTCTTGAATATACTCTATGAAGTCATCGAGACTGTAAGTGAGTGGAGTATCGAGAACAACTGCATATACCAAAGACGTGAATCAAGAAATGAAACAGAGCAAAGAGAGTCTAAATGCATCGTGCATTTTCATAAGAAAAAAATTTATGAGGAAAGTTAATTTAGTGTTTACAATGTTGTGGATTGTATATGGAAGAATGCATTAGAACACAACACAATCGAGTCTCACCTGTTACTTTTTTGTTAGACCGAACATTTGTTGCGGCCTTTTTCTTGAAAACATTGAGAGACCAAGTCTCCTGGCGCTGATGAATTCCGACAATTTGGCCTTTGTAACACCTGGGCCGACAAACAGTTGGCCTCTTTCTTGTGTACTTTGCATAGTGCATATGAAGAAGTAGTTCCATCCTCAAAAGCAACCTATATGTATATAAGACAGCTTGGCAATTGCCATCATAATCAATTAGTTGGCATGTTTTGAACTTTGTAATCTGCTAACAACGAAGCAAGCATTCATGCAATATGTGTATATATACGTATGTTTGTAAATACTAGCAAAATGCACATGCTCCATGCGTGTTATTCTTAAATAAAAGTTTTAAAGTTAAAAAATAAAAAATAAAAGGTCTACATGCTTACTATGAGCTATGTTAGACCCATTGCTGGTGCCAACAAATGAGTTTTGGACTTTGGGAGTATCTTGAGAGACTTGGAGCTGTGCTAACCCTCCATTTGTGCCTTTTAGGATTTTAATTAAGTGGTATACCGTAAAGACAAGCAAGCGTGAAAAAGAGTTGGATTCATCAATATGGTGAAGTTCTTGATGATGATACAACATTGTGATCTTTTGGAGGTTGTTTTTGAATTTAGGCTTTTGAATCACTCGATTCCGATATAGGTAAATGAGAAATTAATGCCTAAAGGTAGAGTAAAATATGTGGGAGTATTAATGAATGTTGTGTATTCATTGTCCCACATAGGAGACATGGAATATGTGAACTCACTATTTAAGTAGTAGAGTTTCATGTATAGACAAGTGTAACGCCCCGTTCCCGGACACCGAGTCCTTATCCGAAAGGAACGCTCGCACGTATAAAATAAAAATAAATCCACTTTATACGTAAGCCTCTACTACGTCGTATCAAAAGCAAGCAAACGGAAGCAAAAGACTCGGGTATAAAATTTCAAACAATCAAGAATAGAAATGAAATCTAAAAATGGAAATGTAACTTATTACAGTCAAGGGAAAGTACGGAATCCAAACGAAACGTACGACAATCTCAAAAGAAACGTAACGATACTACAAGTCTCGAAAGACCAAAAGTCTAAACAGTCTAATAAATGAAGAGCTAAATAAATAATGTAAGTCTTCAATGAGGCGTCTTCAAACGTCATCATCGAACTCCTCCTCGTAAACAATATCAACTCGTTTCGTTTTCTCACCCCCAAACACATAGAAAAACATGCATTTGAGGTAAGTACAACATACTTAATAAGAAAGAGAAGCTATGACGACAATTATAATTTATAAAGTAAAGATAATTTAAAGTTTAGTTGATTAAGTGTGACCGACTCAATCTAGGGTTCACTCCATTTCCATCAACATGAACTGACTAACCGTTTCTACTTAACTTATCTATGTTACAACCGCACTCAAGGGCACTACGCGTATCCACTTTTGGGACACTCTTGGCAACATATTAGTGGATCACACCAATATCCACGGAGGCTAGAATAGGTAGGCTCCGATAGTACGCACATCTCAGCGGAGTCCCTCCGTACTTAGGGTTTTTTTGACCTACGGAGTTCTTCCACCTTCAGAGGTAGGCATACATCGCGATATAGACTGGTGTCTATCCAAGAGAGACATGTTGTTTAATCTTTTACTAGTCAAGTACATATTTATTAGGATGGTTAACTAGCCACCTAAGTGTTTTCAATTAATCTCCCTCACATTAACTACTCTCTCCCTAGACCACTGGACATTAACATTACCTAGCAATTACACAGACAGTGATGAATGCTAATTCATCAAAGCACAAGCCTATCATGCTCTTCCGACGGATCCGAACTTCAACTCCCTTTAAGAGTACATTCGGTGTTTTAACTGAACGAATCAGAAGTTCAATTCAGGCTTGTATAATTTATACCATGTTATCATATCATAAATAAGGGTTTAAAACAATTATAATATGATTATAAAACTCAAAACCAAACTAGAATGATAAAACCGTACAGCCATGGTAAAACAGCCAGACGCCCGCTTGAACTCCTATGGACGCCCGTCCGTAGTCGGACGCCCGCCCACTAAACCTCGACGCCCGTCCGCCTAAAAACAAATACATCCTCGAATCAAAATTCACCTCGACGCCCGCCTCGCTTATTTCAGACGCCCGTCCAGCATTAGGGTCTCGGACGCCTGCCTCGACTAATCCAGACGCCCGTCCGCTGGTTTTTCCCAAAACGCTAACACCGCCAAAACTCGATTTCAAACCAATTCTAACCTAATTAACATCGTTTTCCAAAGACAAGAAACGTAGTGAACATATCTAATCATACCAAGAATACCTATGATCCTTGATCAATGAAAAACACATCTTTCTTGCAATGGGTTGTGAACTAATACAATCCATAGTTAGTATACAAGGTATTTGTAGCTTTTCGGAGTCTTCTTCTTCCCCAAGTGACAATGGGTGTAGATGAAGATTGATGTCATTCCAACTTTTCAGATTTTGGTAACGAAAATCATCTATTTTCTTGTTTTATGGATTTGATTTCCTTTGATTTTTGTTCCTTTCATTATTATGAGTAGCCAAACATTCTCATTGCTAAATCATGTGAAAATTGATGAAATCCCCATAATTGATGAAATTGGGAATGGGTAGTGCTTGATTGTTGTTATATCGATTTAATTTGTGTCTTAAAACTTGTTCTTAATGCTTGAATTGACTCGATCACTTGAATCATGAGCTCACACACCACTTTTATAAATGTATGTTGTGAAGGGTGTGGGAAAAAGGTTTTAAGATCATTGCTTATAATTGACTAAGTTGTTTAGATTCGATTAGGTAATGAGGTTTTTTCGGTTGTGAAATCGAGCAACTCTAGTCCGTTAATCTTGTTTCGGTCAGTTAAATCCTTAAAGGCGGACTGTTGAACCAGGCAAAGGGTGTTTGATTGTTGCATGGCGTATTACACTAGCTTAAGAGTTTGCACCCGTGAATGAGTTGATATGATCATTAGGTTGGTTGGTTGGTTAAGCTCATTCCCGAGATAATCGATTAGAGGGTGAAAGTATTCAATTGGATCATGGTTTGATATGTTTCTATTTATATCTCATTATCTTTAGTTTAATCACATAGTAGTATAATTGAAACACGAACAACTTATTATTGACCTAAACTAAGTTTGATAACGGATTTGGTACTGATTGATTCCTCGAGGGATCGACATTGCTCTCCGTAGTAAGGCTTCCGACCCGGTACTCACCGGTTAAGATTGGTCGTTACTATTTTGGCCATCAACCACACACTAGAGTTCATACAACTAACTTTAACTCACTTGATCGTAATCTTTAAAGTGGAAAATAAAAGAGCCTCAACTTGTACACACGGGTAGAACTCTCAATATATTGCATAGGGACAATTCACACACCTCATAATCAACACACAACCAAGCATTACCATAAGTTTGCATATCAATCAAATCTCCACCATTATAAATTCAAAATTCAAAGGCACAAATCATGAGGTCTTTATAAAGGTTGTAACGGGGCTAGGGATCAAGACAAGGTAGGGAAAAGGAAATATAGAGGCTAAATTGTCAAGGAGAATGCATGAATGTAAACAACATAATCATGTAGTCGCCAAGAATGATTCCAATTGAAACACACTATATGGCTCCAACTTCCATCACAACATCTTAAGAATAGAGAAGTGCAAACAAAATGTCCGGAAGCTTAAAAATTGCTAGCGTAAACAAATTTCCTCTTCAATATATAAAACACTCCTTCAATGTAAGCTCCCCCACCCCCACCCTTTTTTTTTTTTTTTTCAACAGTCGACATTTTTTTTTAATCAATTTGTTTTACTCAAGATCTTGCAATACACTTCATAATATAACTTCAAGCCATACTTCTCTAGATACAAAATTCTTTATACTTCTCCAAAATTTCATGCATTTATTCATACAATCTCTTGACAATAGGGTCAACAAAAGGGGGAATATCATAAGAAAAGGCTATGAGTTTAATTTCTGGAGTTTGTCAAAAGAAATGGTCAAGCTAGACGGGGATCACTAAGGGGTATTAAATATGAGAAGGACAACTAAAGTGGGTCTAGAAAGGGGTTAAATCCTAGGTGCCTCAATCATTTAAGTGCACTGAACCTGAAAAGGTGTGGTCTCAAATGCATGTCAATGCAAATTTAGAATGACATTGAAAGTGTGGATACCACTCAAAGGAAAATGAGCGAGTGCGCCTATGGCTAGGTGAAATCTAACTTTTAAGTGGCTTTTCGTTAAGGCTCAATGATTTTACCACCAAAGTTCACAAACAAGTGACCTAATGTGAGTGTGTATCAACAAAAGTGTGTGTTTGGATTTGTTTTTTACCGCTTGATTATTATTACTTCACACAAGATTTAAATGAAAGGGTTTGTAAAGTGTCATCAAAGGCATACTCGTGCTTATGAGGTCCTAAAATGTCCTAAAGATGAAACTCTAAAAATGAAAATGCATGAAAACTCCCCACACTTAAATCATACATTGTCCCCAATGTATGCTAAAATTGGAAGGAAGAATGCAACATATGGAATGATATGAAACTAACATGGTATGCATGATATGCAAGAATTACTAATCTAATATGAAAGAAAATGAACTAAAATAAATGGGTTGAGAATACATTACAATTCGGACCATGGTACGGTGAAAATAAGCCTTGAAATTCATCATGCTTTCCATATAGTCATTGGCTTCCGGGTGGTGCGGAGGGAAAGACACTTGAAATGTAACGCCGCCTCCCGGATGCATAGCCCTTATCCGGAAGAGAACGCTCATGCCAGATAGTATTAAATAAATCTAATATTATACGCAAGCATCTACATCGTCGTATCAAAATAAAGCAAACGGAAGCTAAAAAGACTCGGGTAAAAACAAAATGCTACTATGAATAGAAAGTAAGCATACTAAAGATGGATAGTTAAATTACAACGACGAAAACCCAAAGACTTATACATTACGAGGTCTTAAAAGTATAGTACAACAAGTCTAAGGAAAGAAATATAACTAGTCTCGCATAACCTTTACAAAGAAATAAACTAAAAGTTTCACCAAGACTTCAAGAGAATGTAAAGCCCCACATCGGTAAAATAAGAGAATGCTCACCCTCAGATAAGTGTGAGACATAAAGGTCTTGTCAACTCGGTTAGTCCTTTTAGACCAAGCGAGGATGGCGGTCCGAGCAGCTTGACCGACATTTATGACTCATTTAGCGCTACCACCCCGGGTCCGAGGGGCGCATGCAATGGTATCGTAACCGACTATCGACGGAACTATGCGCCGACCGTATAAGAAGACGGTGTAAGGATGGCCTCTAGTTACCTCTCCGGTAGGGACGATCCAGATCAGCCTTGCCGCCCCGCGAGGACGCCACCTTATAAGGGGGAGAATGTAAAGTCCCACATCGGTAAAATAAGAGAATGCTCACCCCATATAAGTGTGAGACATAAAGGTCTTGTCAACTCGGTTTAATCCTTTTAGACCAAGCAAGGACGGCGGTTCAAGCAGCTTGACCGACATTTATGACTATTTAGCGCTACCACCCCGGGTCCGGGGCGCATGAAAGCATTCCGATTTGGTGTTGTCGTGTGTGGATGGAGTAGATGAAGAGCGGAAGGAGGGTAGCTAACATTTATTATCCAAGAAGGTATGAGAAAAAACGGGTTGGATCCACTATTTCAAAAGTAAACTAGTAGCCTTTAAAAACATGATGAATTCCTCATTTCGGGAACGGTAGGATCCTACCGTTCTTGCTGTGAGCTTTCCAGCAGCATTTCAAGATTTTCACAAATTCTCAACTGCCTAGTGGTAGAATCCTACCATTCTGCTTTTGAGCTTTCCAGTTTTTTTTATTTTAAATTCATTGACATCTTTATTCTCCAACTAGCTCAACAAATTTCCTCCTCAATTTAAATCATCCTCAAACCATGTAAAATGGACATTATCTTCTCAACATTCGATTCATAGCCAATTACCACACCTCCTGCAAGAAAAACAGCAGCTCCACAACAAGCGTTATACCATTCTCACAACATCAAAACTAAATAAAACAAGAAAAAAATATTATTTTTATTACATTGGGTTGCCTCCCAACAAGCGCCTTTCTTTAATGTCTTTGGCTAGACATACTTACATCGGCTATCCATTGTCAAACGGAATAGTTTCTTTTTCATGATTCTTCGTTGCATACTCAGTAAGACAGCCATCCATCTCATCTTCAGGAAGAATCAGCAGTGCCTTGGCTCAAGGTACTTTTTTGAAGTATCTTCCCAAGAAAAGAAGAACGGGATTAAGGGCCTCCACCTCCGAGTTCATGATATAATGATCCAGTGGGAAGACTACTTACTTCTTGTTCACTCGCATGTCCACGGTCATCTCAACAACACTAGGCACCAATGGCTCTTCAACTATGATTCCCTCCAAGTGAATTTCTTCACTCTTTTGTTGATCAACATCTTCAACAATCTCTAGTGTCGATCAATCATAGGACAATCGCTTTCATCTTCATACCATACAGAGTAAGAGGATTTGTTTAACCTTTGTTCCTTGTAGACGATCCACTTCAGCTTTCAACTCATCATTTTGCCCTTGCATATTCCGAACTCTTGCGCTTTGCTCTTCTCTCGAATCAGAAATCTCTTGCCCAATTTCTTTAAGAAACTCTACATTAGTTTGTTGAAGCTTCATCGCCTCTATTTGGTTCATCTCAAGTAGATTGGTAGTAAGAGATCGCGACATGGCTTTAAGAGATTCATTTCAACTGAATCGGACTTTCAATTTCAATAGACGATCGAGAATTGGACCAATCATGAGACACGTGTGAGTCACCATAATAGTGGTTTGATTGGTTAGTCCACCCTGGATTGGAAATATGTGGATATGAATTGTAGCTCCAATCCGATAACTCGCTCACTAGTGATAACATCTCCTCATATGAATTATTCACCCGGTATCCATACACATCACGCTTTCGCCATGGTTGGCGTAGTTGTAACCTAACATGCATGTGGACAAGGAAAACACAAAACAACACAAAAAGAACTATATACAAAATTTCAAAAGAAATAAATCACTTAGCACCGCTCCCGGCAACGGCGCCAAAATTTGGTGGGTCGCTTGCCACCAAAGATAAATCATCTACTACCTTTATAGCTAGTATAGTCAAGTATGGGTCGAACCCACAGTGAACGGTGGATCTATTTCTCTTAAAATTTGTAAAATAACAATATATTGATTTTTAACTAAACCAAAATACAAGAAAAATAAAAGAAAGTAAAATCAAGAAAATCAAGAAAACCTCCAGCTAATTAGTTATTTCCTCAATTCATACGATTGCTCATCGATTCAAAGATGACTCGTTAAATTATTAATAAATTGGTTATAGTTGACCACAACCGTGAATCAACCAATCTCTCCTAAGTTCGCAATTAGACAACCGCCACTAATTACACTCTAATTATGGCACACACCGCAACGACCACCCGGAGTGTAGTGACATAACAAATTTTAAAGATTGTAGAGAGACCCAATTACTAGGTATTAATCCAACCGGCTTAATTTTTACCATAGCATTCTCTATTTTCACAAAAGGGAATCCTACGGGCTACGAACCGGTAAGCAATGTGTTGTTTACCATCAGAATCTAATCTTTTATGGCAACCGCCTAAGATGGATTTTGGTGTTAGATCAAAATAACCGCTTAATCATCGCTACAAACAATTAATCGAATAATTCTAACCTCTGCTCGTGAAATTAGAAAATAGACAAATACTAGTAATCAATCGAGGAGAAAACGATTGACCTCACAATCACAAAAATTGAGGGTTAGATAATCAATCAACTAGAATAGAGAATTAACTACACATAAAAATAAAATAATTGCAAAATTATACCTCCGAATTCACAAAATAAAGAAGGAAACACCAGCTTGCCTTGACTTCACTCCAAACGTGGCTTTTCTTCCACTTTCATTCAACTCGTACACTTAACATGTCTCTTAGTCCAAAACATCGCCTCCGGTCCTTGAGTCACCTAGGTCCTGCAAATAACATAGACGAACAAACACCACGCATAATTCCGCAAGACAAAAGTGCTCGGAAAAGAGTCAAATATCGTTAAAAGGTGGAGTTTACAATCGATATGACAGCTTTAACTCCTCGTATGCGTATAACTCTCGATATTGCTCTCAAACAGTCTATATCTACCCAAAACATGCCAATAAAGTGATAAACGGGGTTAAACTGCGCACCAAAGTACAGCTTAAGTTGACTTATCATCACGGTTACGGTATGAATTACCGGAAGCTAAAAACATTTTTGGAAACTACTAAGTTAGTAGTTGAGTTTAGGCTTTTGAATCACTCGATTCCGATATAGGTGAATGAGAAATTAATGCCTAAAGGTAGAGTAAAATATGTGGGAGTATTAATGAATGTTGTGTATTCATTGTCCCACATAGAGACATGGAATACGTGAACTCACTATTTAAGTAGTAGAGTTTCATGTATAGACAAGCCCTGGCGGGCAAGAGAATTTTGTGAATGAGGAGGACTTAGATGCTTGTTGGTTCACACGCCACCGCCGCCGCCCGGGCCGGCTCGGCTCGCCTCGGCTTGGCTTGGCCAAATATTAATTTTTGGACCAAATAAACAAAAATAATTCTCGAGAAATACCAACAGGCGAGAGCATCGGGCCGATTGAAGGCACCAGCTCGAATCGAGTGCATATGTCTGCTCATGAACAGAAAAAACGCGCTCAACTTCCACTCGAACAGCTTGTACTTCTCTTTTTTTTGTCATGAAATTTCTCAACACATATTGTTGTTCATTGCCTCATATTCTCGCCTATATATTTGCCTCTCATTACTTAATGAAATATACACGAAATTCTCCCGAGCATTATACGTAAAATCTGCACTTAATTTTTCAAAGATTCACGGTTTAGATAACAAGATCTTATCAGTCACGGGTCTTTCCTCATTCAAGTGCAAGAACTGAAAGGTAGATTGTTGTATCTTTGGAGACATATGTCATACACCGTGTGCACATAATCGGGCATTAATGTCTTAAGGACAGTAGTTCTTAACTCGCCTCAATCAATAAGTTTTCGCTTTACTTATGCTTTCACAATTTCATTTACTTGATATGCATTTGGATCATGAATAAAATTATGTTGTTCGATTCATGTGTTTTGTTCTTTCTGCTTATTCAATTGATTGTTCATCAAAATTCAAAACGAATCGACGTAATTAGTTCCAACATAAAGTTCATGTTACAAAATGATTTGGGCATGCTTTGAAATTACTGCAGCGCAAAACCGTAGAAAAAGTGTGTGTCGCCTAGGCAACCTGCTTTGGTCGCTTAATTATTAGGCAATGGCTCTTTTGCCGCAGATTGTCTGCGATATGTTTAGGATATTTCAGTGTTAAATGCTCTACATTTTCATGACAGTACGATTGCCCGGAAGTTGCATTTATGAAGTGATATATAATAAAAGTGGATACATGTATTTTCAACAGTTTTCATTGCATATTTGTTTATTGCATATTTGCATCGATATCTCTGAAAGATTTTTCATTAATTAGCACGCATGACATGGTTTGAACATAATTGTCTTGTTTAAATCCATGATATGAAGATGGAAAATGTGTATGCGCGCGGAGGAAGAAATTAAGCGGTTCATGGTTATGTGGTAGTTTATGAAGGGAATCAACTATATCGAGGGTCCCTAGCAACAGGCCAATTCCTGGATCTGACGGCGCGCCGGGGATAGTGCCACTTTAGGCTATAACAAAGAGAAAATAAACTTTCATTAATTAGTCTAGATGAATTCAGAAGTGTACGTACCCTTTTCTTAAACATGATTAACAAGTATAAGGAAGAAGATTAAATACATATTCATGTATCCATCTCAAAAAAGAAAACTTCACAAAATAGAACAAGAAAACCCTGAAATATCATTAGATGATCTTTCAAAGCTATTAAAATGATGAAATAGAGAATGTTTTATTCGATACAGTAGTAGTTTACTTTTAATATATATAAGACACGCTTTCGATCTTTCGTTGCCAATTGATATATAGATCCCATATCCAATATTGTTTGATTAGCATACCTGCAGCTGCAACAATTATAAGTGCATGACAGAAACAATTCAAACATATATTACATACATTTGAATATGAATTGAAACAAAGCTCAATTAAAGCACACTGTTTATATAGGTCAATCGACAATCGACAATGTTGTAACCATATACTTTCTTAAAGAAATTGAGGGACAAACTTACCAGGGTGCAAATTTATGAAGCTTTTACGGAATGTCGCCGCCGCCAACACTGCCCCCAGTCACAAACGCCGCCCTCGAAACAGCAATCATCGCCGCCTTCCAGAGGTTGCAGATTGGTACGTAAATTGTAGTATGATTTAGAGATCAAAGGGAACAAGAAGGCTGCATTAACATTAATGTTGGCGTGTTGATTCTCCATCACCCCGCCTGCCGTTGCAGTTGCAGTTGCAAGCTTTTCATCCTTGACAGTAGTGGTGGCATGATGATCTGCTTCAACATGAGTTTCTTCCATGGCAGCCGCCATTGAACAACAGCATATCAGCACCACCACAAACACAATTAATGCCCCTGAGTTTTTTCCCATTTCAATCACCTTAATTTGTGGCTTTCCTTAATTAGCACAACCTAGCTCGCTCTCGTTTAAATAACCTTTGTAATATGCTTTTTCTTGTCGCTTTTGTGAAACATGCATAAAAACAGAAGATTTAATTTCCTACCGATTTGTCTTTCTTGCTTCTTTGATCATCATTGTTTTGTGGAGGAATCAGATTATTATAATTTTCAACCGGCTATTCGGTTAATTTGTCTTTCATGCTTCATCATGTTCTGTGGGGGAATCAGATTATGCATAATATTTAACCGGCTATTCGGTTGGGACGTGTGTTGACTTTCACGCATCTTTTCTTCATTCGATATGCCTGTAACTCTTAACATATATACCTTTTTTTAATTATATATATCCTATGCGATGTATCAACGTCAATACAATCCATGAAAACACAGGTGCTGCCCTGTAATTTTTCAAAATAATCAATTATTAAATCATGTCGATTTTACCAACAAATTTCTCTCTTGTTTTCTTAGAAACTTCCAATTTTCTTTTATTCTTTTATAATGAAGGAAATATCGCTGAGAGTCAAGAAACCGCCGTATGACTCATGCCCTCCACGCATGGTAACCGCTTGTCTAAGCTTCTGAACTGAAACTAATAATATGTCACAATAAGCTGACTGGAAAATAGACTGATAATTCAACAAAAACACCTGTATTATACATGTGTAAAATAGGCTTATGCTTAAGAAATAGGAACCCTAAATCAAAGTAGAAAAAAATTAGTGTGATTCCTTTTCATTTCACTAAAACAGCATATTAATGCAGATAACATCAAGTATATATCTTGTCATAAATGAGATTCAAAATTGTTCAGATTCGAATTCTTTACGCTGTTTGTATACGCTAAACAAATAAACAACCAATTCACCTATATACTGCAAAGGCTTTAATTGAAGGATCTTCCTTCTGTGTTTTGAGTACATCTTCAAAATATCATAGAGCCCTCGGGGCGCCTTTCCCGCCAAAAAAAAAAAAATGTATATGAAGTAAACTGAGGCTAGAATTTAAGTTCTGTTGCTTTTCTTTCCGACTTTCGGTTTCTTGCACATTCGTATGCTTGAAGGAACAACTTCAACCAACTCATCTTCTTGAATATACTCTATGAAGTCATCGAGACCGTAAGTGAGTGGAGTATCGAGAACAAGTGCATATACCAAAGACGTGAATCAAGAAATGAAACAGAGCAAAGAGAGTCTCAATGCATCGTGCATTTTCATAAGAAAAAATTTTATGAGGAAAGTTAATTTATTGTTTACAATGTTGTGGATTGTATATGGAAGAATGCATTAGAACACAACACAATCAGAGTCTCACATGTTACTTTTGTTAGACCTAACATTTGTTGCGGCCTTTTT
Source organism: Gentiana macrophylla (assembly GCA_026214975.1). Taxonomy (NCBI): domain Eukaryota; kingdom Viridiplantae; phylum Streptophyta; class Magnoliopsida; order Gentianales; family Gentianaceae; genus Gentiana; species Gentiana macrophylla. The sequence goes on from CM047810.1 coordinate 15,320,146, forward strand.
TTCTTGAAAACATTGAGAGACCAAGTCTCCGGGCGCCGATGAATTCCGACAATTTGGCCTTTGTAACACCTGGGCCGACAAACAATTGGCCTCTTTCTTGTGTAACGATATAGTATATGAAGAAGTAGTTCCATCCTCAAAAGCAACCTATATGTATATAAGACAGCTTTCGGGTTGGCATGTTTTGAACTTTGTAATCTGTAATCTAACAACGGCAAGCATTCATGCAATATGTGTATATATACGATGTTTGTAAATACTAGAAATGCACGTGTTCGCACGTGTTATTCTTAAATAAAAGTTTTAAAGTTAAAAATAAAAATAAAAGGTCTACATGTTTACTATGAGCTATGTTAGACCTCATTGCATGGTGCCAACAAATGAGTTTTGACTTTGGGAGTATCTTGAGAGACTTGAGCCGTGCTAACCTCCATTTGTGCCTTTTTAGGATTTTAATTAAGTGGTATACCGTAAAGACAAGCAAGCGTGAAAAGAGTTGATTCATCAATATGGTGAAGTTCTTGATGATGATACAACATTGTGATCTTTTGAGGTTGTTTTTGAATTTAGGCTTTTGAATCACTCGATTCCGATATAGTGAACGAGAAATTAATGCCTAAAGGTAGAGTAAAATATGTGGGAGTATTAATGAATGTTGTGTATTCATTGTCCCACATAGAGACATGGAATACGTGAACTCACTATTTAAGTAGTAGAGTTTCATGTATAGACAAGTGTAACGCCTGCTCCCGACACCGAGTCCTTATCCGAAAAAGGAACGCTCGCACGTATAAAATAAAAATAAATCCACTTTATACGTAAGCCTCTACTACGTCGATCAAAAGCAAGCAAACGGAAGCAAAAGACTCGGTATAAAATTTCAAACAATCAAGAATAGAAATGAAATCTAAAATGGAAATGTAACTTATTATCACAAGTGGAAAGTACGGAATCCAAACGAAACGCATTTACAATCTCAAAAGAAACGTAACGATACTACAAGTCTCGAAAGACCAAAAGTCTAAATAAATTAATAAATGAAGAGCTAAATAAATAATGTAAGTCTTCAATGAGGCGCCTTCAAACGCCATCATCGAACTCCTCCTCGTAAACAATATCAACTCGTTTGCCTTCTCACCCCCAAACACATAGAAAAACATGCATTTGAGGTAAGTACAACGATTTAATAAGAAAGAGAAGCTATGACGACAATTATAATTTATAAAGTAAAGATAATTTAAAGTTTAGTTGATTAAGTGTGACCGACTAATCTAGGGTTCACTCCATGTCCATCAACACGAACCGACTAACCGCTTCTACTTAACTTATCTATGTTACAACCGCACTCAAGGGCACTACGCGTATCCACTTTTGGGACACTCTTGGCAACATATTAGTGGATCACACCAATATCCACGGAGGCTGTAATAGGTAGGCTCCGATAGTACGACATCTCAAATGGAGTCCCTCCGCATTTAGGGTTTTTTTGACTCACGGAGTTCTTCCACCTTCTCGAGGTAGGCATACATCGCGATATAGACTCGTGTCTATCCAAGAGAGACATGTTGTTTAATCTTTTACTAGTCAAGTACATATTTATTAGATGGTTAACTAGCCACCTAAGTGTTTTCAATTAATCTCCTCACATTAACTACTTTCTCCTAGACCACCGACATTAACATTACCTGGCAATTATACGCATGCTGATGAATGCTAATTCATCAAAGCACAAGTCTATCATGCTCTTCCGACGGATCCGAACTTCAACTCCCTTTAAGAGTACATTCGTGTTTTAACCGAACGAATCGTAAGTTCAATTCAGGCTTGTATAATTTATACCATGTTATCATATCATAAATAAGTGGTTTAAAACAATTATAATATGATTATAAAACTCAAAACCAAACTAGAATGATAAAACCGCATAGCCATGGTAAAACAGCCGACGCCTGCTTAGTACCCTGCTGACGCCCGCCCACTAAACCTCGACGCCCGTCCGCCTAAAACAAACACATCCTCGAATCGTAATTCACCTCGTGACGCCCGCCTCGCTTATTTCGACGCCCGCCCAGCATTAGGTCTCGGACGCCTGCCTCGACTAATCCAGACGCCCGTCCGCCTGGTTTTTCCCAAAACGCTAACACCGCCAAAACTCGATTTCAACCAATTCTAACCTAATTAACATCGCTTTCAAAGACAAGAAACGAGTGTGAACATATCTAATCATCCCAAGAATACCTATGATCCTTGATCAATGAAAACACATCTTTCTTGCAATGGGTTGTGAACTAATACAATCCATAGTTAGTATACAAGGTATTTGTAGTTTAGGGGGTAGAACCCTAAAACCGAAATCAATTCAAGAAAACAAATTAAAACAACTGACACATTATGCACATGTGTTAATTCCAAATAGGCAATCTTCTTTATGGCATGGTCAAATGCACACGTGAAATTCCTTAAGTGCAAACCGCCGCAAGCTTGAATCAAGAATTCCTAAAGACCATCACGATGATCCTCAAAACTTACAAAGACCTTTGCTAGGTTTTCAAGAAGAGATTCTTCGATCATCTCCTTCTTCAACAAAGTCGCCGCCATGGATCTCAAATCGGATTCCGCAATAATCAACTAGATCCTGAGTATCTACTAAGCGTCCATGACGAGCTCCGCCTTCCACAAATGGTTATCCCAAATTTACTCAATTTTCAATGCATAATTTCCTACAGATGACACAAAACTCGAAATCCTCTGCTTTCGAACAACAAGTCTCAACTCTTGCAAACCACTGACAATAATTTAGCTTCAATTGACCACATCCCACTCTTTTCCAAAAAGTGGTCGCTCAAAGGTTAAATCATGTCGGCAATGTAGCTAATTTTGAGGCTTTAGGTGCTCAACAAGATCACCGGATTCTCAACCCATTTGATGAAGGGGACGGCGGCCGGGAAGGGGCAAAAGGAATCAAGGAGGAGGAGAAGAAGCAGAGGCGAAGAAGTTTGGTGTTGGTTTTTTTTTTCTTTTACGGTCGCTTGCTCAATTGTGTGTATGGTAAATTAGGAAACTTAGATAAAATGCGCCCTTATAACTAAATATCTTTTAAGTGTGTCCTAAGTGCCTAATTAAGTACCAAACTAGTCCTTATAAACAAATACCCAAAAATTAATTTGGCAATACTTACGGATCGACACTTCTCCGTGGGTCTCTCTTGATCGGAAAATATGGAAACCCTTTGTGTTAGGAAATCTATGCGGGACGCAATGAATTCAAAATTTTGATTTCTTTACCCAAGATCGACTTCGCTTAAGCAACAAGCATAAAAGAAGTAGACAAAAGAATACATTGGTTCATCCAATTGATCGACGCTTTGTCTACGGTTGTAGTTTCGCATCGGCCGCCAAGCATTCGGCCTCTACCGTGATCAACACGAACACCTCGCCGACTCCCATCATGGATTGCTACCGTAAAAACTCGGTCGCTAGACCGACCTTTTCTCTCTCTCACAAATCTCTCTCTAGAAGCTCTCTATTTTTCAAAAGAACTATTAGCTTTTGAATTGTGATGTATAAAAGAGCTAGCCAACCACTTGCTTATATAGGTGTTGGGCGCCTCTATGTCTCCTATTCACAATAGAAAAGCTTCTGGTAGATTAAGGAGAAAGAAAACATTTTCCTAATAAAATATGGAAATATCTTTTATTGAATTATCTCATTTAATTTAATATCCTATATTAAATATTTCCAAGATATTGTCAATAACTTATATTGACTATATTTATCTTGTTACCATAAATCTATTTTTTCAAAATCAATTAATATCAAATATTAATATTATGATAATCTTATTAATTAAATTGCACAACTCAAATGTATCCTATACACCCAAGATTTGGCATCCGGAATATTCTTTAATTAATATAATACTATGATTAATTAATTTGTAAAATCCATGTGTATCAATATACACAATAAATTTCGACACACATACATTATGTGTGTATTTAATCAATCAACATAATTAATATCTTGTATTATATTTATTCATAAGAAAAAAAAAATTATGAGGAAAGTTAATTTATTGTTTACAATGTTGTGGATTGTATATGGCAGAATGCATTAGAACACAACACAATCAGAGTCTCACCTGTTACTTTTTGTTAGACTGAACATTTGTTGCAGCCTTTTTCTTGCAAACATTGAGAGACAAGTCTCCTGGGCGCTGATGAATTCCGACAATTTGGCCTTTGTAAACTTCGACACCTGGGCCGACAAACGTACAGTTGGCCTCTTTCTTGTATACTGCATAGTGCATATGAAGAAGTAGTTCCATCCTCAAAAGCAACCTATATGTATATAAGACAGTTTCGGGTTGGCATGTTTTGAACTTTGTAATCTGCTAACAACGAAGCAAGCATTCATGCAATATATGTATATATACGTATGTTTGTAAATATGTATACATTCATCTATTCACCGAGTTGTCCATGTATATGTAATGTATGTATGTACGTACGTGTACAGTAAGAACAAAGGACTAAAGCATTTTGAGGTAGATGATTACCAGGGATCCCATTTCACGCTGTGGTTATATCACCAGCCCATGGTCCATAGCTATCAAAAATAGTGTTGAGGATAGCAGTACCACGGAAGCTGTCAAAACCGCATTCCTCAATCCAATAAGGCCTCGAGTTGGCATCTTATACTTCACAAAAACGGTGCCTTCAGATCTGGTGAGCAAATGAAGTTCAGATTCTATGCTAAATGGTTGCACAAGCTAAAAGATCATTATAACACAAAAGAACACAAATAGATCATAAACATAAAGCATGTCCGATACGGGAAACCTAAATTTCACGCATACATTGAAACGATCTAGAATTATCACGATTTTGGCTCTCAACCCTCAAGAAACCTCGTTTTGAAAACCTTGAATTGATCAAAACCCTTGAGACCTCGCCCAAGAAACCTTGATTTGTGAACGCTCAAGAATTGCCAATTCTTGAATTTGATGTTCAAGATTAAGTTTATACGTAAACTTAAAAAAAACGCAATTTTTTTTTGCTAATGCAAAGAAGAAATTTTATATAATTCTAAATAATTGTGTGTTTTAAAAAGAGTCTCATATGCCTTTATTTATAGGCTTACAACTGAGAAAAGAAAACCAAATTCGATGCGGGACAAATTGGCGCCACACTTTATTAAAAATAAACTAAATAAATTCATAAAAACTCTCAATATGCGCTTCTAACCACATCCATCAAAGAATAATCACCAATATTGACTTCTCACAACCAACCTCTCCTCGCGTGAGCATCATCGAATGCCTCGCATAACCAAAGCAGATAAAGCTTCATCTCTTCTTCTGCGCTGTAACTGTTAGCGGTCCATCTCTAATTAGCAAAGGATCCTTAGCCTCGAATCGGTGATATAAGATCATGATGTGTGACTGTGGTAACGGTTCAACTCACATCATTCCTCCTACTGAGAAGGATCCGCCCTCGATCATAAGGATTATCAAACAAAGACAACTCGCCGGGCCGGAAAAGAGATAGATCAAAGAACATTCACCGTAGTAGACACGCCCCAATCGGGAGGTAGATCAATCACGTAAGCGCCGGGGTTAATTGCTTCAAGATTTTGAACGGTCCATCACCTCTGTGATGCAAATTTGGTCTTCCTCCCGCGGAAACGCTTTTCCTCATATGTAGCCACACGTAATCTCCTGGCTCGAAAATCACGGGCTTTCGCCCTCGATTAGCTTGCTTTACATATCTAGCAACGCTTCTTCGACATGTTTCCTGGCTTTCATGCATATCCTTGACCATAGCAGCCTTTCTTCTCACCATCCAAACTAGTAATTTCTCCTCAAGGGCAAAGGCAATAGATCAATAGAGCATTTGGATTAAATCCATAAACAAGCTCAAAAGGGGAATACTTAGTCATGGAGTGTGTAGCACGGTTATAAGCAAATTCAACAAAAGGCAAGCATGATTCCCAATTTTTCAGTTCTTCTCGCACAATCACACGCAATAATTGACCCAAAACACGATTCACAACTTCACCCCGACCATCAACCAGGGGTGATATGCAGAGAAAATAGTAAATGCGCGCTCTAGCCTCATCCACAAATATCTCCAAAAGTGACTCGACAAACTTAACATCCCTATCACTAACAATAGACTTAGGCACCCCATGCAACTGCATAATTTCTTTCAAGAATAAATCAAAGAATGTATGAAGCATCATTAGTTTTATTGCATGGCAAAAAGTGCGCCATTTTAGAAAATCTATCCACGACTACAAATATGGAATCCTTACCACTTTTAGAACGTAAGTCCTAGCACAAAGTCCATGGAAAGATCACCCAGTGGGGAATAAGGAACGGGAAGCGGAATGTAAAGACAATGAGGCATAGACTTAGATTTAGCACGCTTACACGCAATACATGACTCACAAAATTTCAACATCCTCACATATATGTGGCCAATAAAAAAGTGTGTGCTCAACATGTCAAGTGTCTTTGTAACACCAAATGACCCATCAAGCCCCAAAGATGCGACTTTTTAACAAGACAATCACGAATTGAACATCCTGAATACACACACGGTTTTCCTTATAGAGGAACCCGTCAAGATATAAAACTTGCCATCTAACTTGTACAATTCATCGCTTATAGCATGTAGGCATTTCTTAAAGATCTCATGGAAATCTTGATCAAACAAGTAAAGGTCCTTAATATGCTCAAACCGAATAACTTAGTCTCAGCATGTGAGTAATCAAAGTGTATCTCCTAGACAATGCATCGCCACGGTATTTTCTTGACCTTTCTTGTATTTAATCACATATGGAAATGTTTCAATAAACTCAATCCACCTAATATGTCTAGCATGCAATTTATTCTCGACTTTTAAGTACTTGAGAGACTCATGATCAAGATGAATAACAAACTCCCGAGGTCTAAGGTAATGCCGCTGACTTGCAAACATCTTACTAAGGCATACAGCCTCCTTATCATAGTGGCATAGTTCAAAATAAATTCTTTTAATTTTTCACTAAAATAAGCAATAGGTCCGCTTTTCTGAATAAGAACACCCCCAATTCCTACACCCAAGCATCACATTCAAGTTCAAATGTTTTATCAAAATCGTAATGCAAGAATAAAATAAATCAACTTAGATTTTAAAGTTTCACCAAAACTTGTTCGATAAAACTTGTTTTATATTTATTTTACCGAACACCCCAAGTATAAGGATCGTAGTATGTGGTGTTACCGAGTCGTCCTAAGGGAATCGCATAATTATCGGATTCAAATATAGTCATATAAATAATGTCACAACTTATTAACTAAAATTAAATTTTATACTAATTATGATCTAAAAGGCAATGAACAAAGAATTCATGAACAAGAATGTAAAATTTATGGAAAAATAAGGATTAACAACTAGGGTTTCTAACACTAATTAACTAACTAGACGTAGCAATTAACGATTGTTACGAACGATTTCGGTTTATCAAAGATTTAAAAGAACGGTAAAACAACAAGGATCCACCACACAACAATCACGCAACCACTTTTTATGATCCAAATACGATTTATTGGTATGATCAATCTCAAATCGACTAAATTCCTTTAAATCAATTTCTAGGATTCGCTTTTCCAAGCAAAACAAATTAACATTCATAACAAGATCATAAATTTGTTCCCAAATTAAACAACCCAATTAACAACAAGTGATTCCTCAAATTATCATTAACCGTATCGATTGAAAAGCTCTACTATTGAATCATATTTCCATATAAATTCAAAGCAAAATATGGTTTCATTGACATTCCTATCTAATAAAACACTTAACAATTAATCCAAGATTCAATCGATAAATAAAACAATATTTGAAATCATAAATAAAAATAAACTAACGATTCATGGTTGTGATGACGCTGTGTGGTTTCATCCCGCTGTTCTACCACTATGTGCTTTAGCCAATAACCATGATGATAACCATGAGTATCGAGAGGAAATCATCCTTTTTTTGTTTTGTCGAAAGATGCGGTCAGATTCCTGCAGCGCGCGGTCATTGGAATGTATGATATGATGTGTCTCAGATTAGGTTTTCTCACCACTGAATTTATAGGAGTTTGAGGCGGTGGCTCAAGGTCGGTCATCCCAGATCAAATTTCGCTTTGCAACTTCTAAAATTCATATCTTGAGTTGTAGACTTCCAAAAATTATGATCCGAATGTCATAAAAAGCTCTCGAAAACTCTACAACTTTCATTAAGGACTCTTCTTCGTAAAACGCCTTTTTGATTAGCCCGTCAGATTACGAGTATATTTCGATCTCGCTTTCTTGAATAAGAACACCCCACCCCACACCCAAGCATCACATTCAAGTTCAAATGTTTTATCAAAATCGTAATGCAAGAATAAATGAAATCAACTTAGATTTTAAAGTTTCAAAGGACTCCCTTTGTTTTGGACCCCATTGAAATGGAGCATTCTTCTTGATTAGATCATTCAAGGGTGCGACAATGGTGTCAAGCACGGCTCGAATCTTCAGAAAATCCTCGCTAATCCGTGAAAACTCCTCACTTCGAAGCATTCTTTGGCCTCGGCCATTCTTCAATTGCTTTTACTTTATCTTTGTCAACTTCAATGCCCTCGCGAAACTCTCAACGAAACCCAAAACACAACCTCTCCATGCAAAAAGAACACTTTTTAAGGTTAGCGATAACTGGCTTGTCTAAGGGCATCCAAAATGTAAATCAGATATAACATGATCAACATGTGAATCGAGATCTGACTATAAATGAGTATGTCATCTAAATACACGACAACAAAGTGACCTATGAACTCCCTAAGCACTTCATTCATCAAGCGCTATAAATGTAGCAGGGGCATTAGATGACTATGAGGCCAAATGGCATGACTAGCCACTCATATAATCCATATTTGGTTTTAAAAATCGTCACTATAAATGAGTTTCATCATTCATCTCCTGGCCTAATTCTAACTTGGTGATAGCCTGATTTTAAATCAATTTTAGTGAAGTATTTACTACCCTTAAGCATATCAAGCATATCATCTAATCTAGAATAGATGGCGATATTTTTACCGTTATTTCATTAATTGCTCATAATTCAGGCACATCCTCCATTCACTTGCTTTCTTTGGCACCACAATGACTCGTACGGCACAAGGTGACATAGACTTCCTAATCTTCTCACAAAAGAACTTTGCACTGCCTTTCTATCTCAAAGCAGCTTTTCCTGGTTGGCCCTATAAGCCGGGCGGTTGGGCAAAGACAAAGACTGGGATGAAATCAACTGTGCTCTATTCCTCAAGTGGCGGCAATCCTTCTGCTCCTCCTCTCGGGAAGAGATCTCGCATATTCCCGCAAAATGTATATAAAACACTTGGAACCCCGGTTAGCTCAGGATATAGAAAGTAAACAAGGGAAGTGGATAAGAGAGTGTGTGCTATCATCAAAGACAAGTGGAGATTCCTTGTAGACAAAGACAAATAAAACCTTACCATCAACAACATGATTCTCAGAATCGATTTGTGCTTTACACGCTACCTGGTCCTAACTTAATGACATCGTTGTCAAGGTTCTTAGAACCGAGGTTTTCTCTCGGCTACCCCTTTAGCCACGGGTTTGGAGGTCCTATGGCCTTGCCGCCCACGGTCGTAGGAGGTTTTGCCACGGCTTTGGTGGTCTTGCTCTCTCGAGCTTTCTTCTTCGCTTGTTCCCTAATTTCTCGAACATCCTTTGATCTTTATGAATTTCTTGAGGAGATAGGGGAAAAAGTGTAACTTTCTTACCATTGTGAGAGAAGGAATATCTATTTAAGCTTACCATCAAAAGAAACAGATTTGTCAAACTGCCATGGCCTGCCTAGTAAAAGATGAGAGACATGCATAGGCACAACATCACAAACGATCAGATCCTCATACTTAGGTGTGGTGAAGGTAACCTTGCATAGCTTCAGAACTTTTAAGTCGCCTCATTTAACCATTGTAAATTATAAGGCGCGTGTGTGCTTCCGTGGTAAATTCAGATTTTGAACACACTCAAGGCTAACAACATTCGTGGCAAATACTGTAATCAACAATCAAACTACATAGTTTACCTTTGATTAAGCACCTCGCTTGAAAAATATTATCCCGCTGATCAACTAGTTCATCAGTTTGACGGTCGCATGCAATGCTTTCATGGAAACAAGAGATTTACCACACGGAGCATATTCCCAACATCGAATTGCTCCTCCTCTTCATAATCATCATTCTCCTGCTCTCTTCGCACTATCTTCGCCTTCTTCATGCACCGGGTCAACAGCTTAAGCCGATTCCTTATCAATGTACAAACCTTTTGCGCATTTAAGGCCTTCTTATTACCACACTCATTAGCTTTATGACCTATCCCATGGCATTTAAAACACTTAATAACAGATGGTCTTCCTTCAAACCGGGCGCTTTAGACTTACCCTTGTCACGATTTGAGGTTTATCCTTGTTTTGCATCGGTAGTAAGAGTCATTAATAACAATACCACGCTTTAAAGAAAGGTTTATTACCATTGTTGCGGGTTAAAGAGTTGAACCGATTGGTGCCTGGAGTTACCTTTGGCCGAACTCCATCTCTTAGATTTGAGTTGCTCCTCTTTAGTTTGAGCCGCGTGGAACACATCTTCAAAAGTGTCCAATCTCATGAGTTCTATAGCATCAAAGAATATCATACCTCAAAGCACTAAGAAACCTCGCAGATGGTATACTCCTCGGTTCATTAGTATCCGTCTAAGCATAAGCTTCTCAAGTGTATCTCTTAATTCGCGACGGATTTATCCCTTGAGATAAATTTTGCAACATCTTCACTTGATCCTCATGTAAGAGGAAGGGACCCATCGCTTATGCATTTCTCTTAAGTATCTCCCACTAATTAATTTCAGATTTTCTTTGTCTCCTCGCGCTTTCATTAGTACTAGATAGCCATAATAAGGGAAGTTCATCAAATTCAATAAAGGCTAAGGTACCTTTTGCCTGTCAAAGGCAAATAAGCATAGCTTGAAAACCCTTTCACATTTAGCTACCCAAACAAAATAGTCATTCGGATCAAGAGTACCTTTGAATGGGGGAATTTTTAGTTTGATACCTCTAACATCATCTCAGAGCTTCGCCATCACCGATATCATCTTGGTCAAACCTAAGTTGACGCTGCCTTCCTTGGTTGTCAGCCAGATTTCATCGTTATCCGCATCTTCTCCTCAACTTCAAACCCAAAATTTTCATGTACTTGCCAAGTATCCTCTCTCCTAGTGGTCTTATAGCACGCTGCCCCCGATCGCACTCTCCTCTACCCCTACGGTTTGGGATGGTGGTAGGCGCTGTCTCGCCCTCGGCCAAAGTTAGGTTGCCTCGCTTGGGCATTTACGGCGGCAAGGCTTCAAGTCCGCCACCATGGTCAGCCGCTGATCCATTTTAGCGGCTTGTTGTTTATGTCCTTCCTCAGAGGCCCGAATGGTAGCCTCCTCGCCAACAATCCATCGTGTCACATTCCCATTCGCTGACGGGATCCATCTCCTCGGTTGGACCTCGCCATCACTACACGAACAAACACAAGTAGTAGAGAAAATAAAAAGGAAAGAACTTGAAATCCACTAACCTCGAGAGATGTATTTGATCTCAAAGTGATCCTTCACCTTTTCAAGATTCTCGTAGTAGTGCTCCCGAGGTTTTGCAATTTCCAAAGTATTAAGAACAAGTGTCCTTCGAATGTCGGGCCCAAGGTAAAAAAAAAAAGGGCGGGTGGTTTTTCTAAGAATAGATGCTAAGAACAATGGTTTGGGGAACAAATACCACCAAACTACTTAAATTAAACCACACTCAATTCAGCTTTGTTAAGATTTTTAATCCAAGAATTCGCTTGTAGTACTCAGAAAATTAAAAATCGATTCAAATGATGAATTCAAGATCACAACAATATAGCAAATTCAACCTGTTCTTTCAATAATTTTCAATTACTAAAATGAACCTTAAGAGATTTCTCGGTCAAGGGCGGTGATATTTGATTTTTTTTTGAACAATTCACCGAGCATAACACCTCTAGTAAGTTGAGAATGAGATTTCCGGTCGGGCAAGTACTAAATCGAACCAAGCACACCGAGCATAACACCTCAAAATTTGAAATTGTTACCGAGATTTCTCGTCGGGCAAAGTGGTTATTTTATTTTTTTGTCAATATAGACCACTGAGCATAACACCTCAAATAACGATTCCTTTTTTCTTTTTCACACTATAAGTGGTTCTTCCTAGAAGACTCTTGAAATCAGATTGCTAAGCCTATTATTATGTTCTTGTTTAACGCTTTAAAATCTATTTTTAAAATTGCAAGAACACAACTCAAAATTCACGGATGCAAATATCCAAACAAACAACCTTAGAACGATGCTTTAACTTATGTATTCGAGGGTCATCACAAACGCAATGTTGGGTAAAGGGAGGAAGACACGACTGCACTCACAAAAGTGGATGTGACAAAACAATAAAAATAAAAATAAATTACGATGTAAATTATATATATATATATATTTTTTTTTTTGTAATCATGGACCTAAAACAAATAAAAACAAATAAAAAATAAAATGAAAACAAAATTAGACAATTTAATTAAGACCATTTAGGTCAAAGATATGGTTGGCAATAAAATTATGCGCGGCCGCAATTTGCAAAAGTTGGTTTTTTTTTTTTTTTTTTTTTTTTTTTTGATCAATGATAGACGCCACAAAGAAGAACAACTAAGACCAAAATTTTTTTTTTTTTTAAACAAAACACGACGGAAACAAAAATCGTGTACCGGGAGGCCTGGATTTGCGACGGACAAGAAGCGAGGACGGGGTATGCCGTGAGATCGCCGGCTTCAAAGAGAAGAGATGATCCTAGGGCTAGCAAAGAACACGCCGGGCGGTGGGTCGACGTGATAATTCAACCTGCCCGATACCAATTGATACGGGAAACCTAAATTTCACGCACACGCTGAAACGATCTAGAATTATCACGATTTTTGGCTCTCAACCTCAAGAAACTCTGTTTGAAAACCTTGAATTGATCAAAACCCCTTGAGACCTCGCCAAGAAACCTTGATTTGTGAACGCTCAAGAATTGCCAATTCTTGAATTTGATGTTCAAGATTAAGTTTATACGTAAACTTAAAAACGCAATTTTTTTTTTTTGCTAATGCAAAGAAGAAATTTTATATAATTCTAAATAATTGTGTGTTTTAAAAGAGTCTCATATGCCTTTATTTATAGGCTTACAACTGAGAAAAGAAAACCAAATTCGATGCGGGACAAATTACGCCACACTTTATTAAAAATAAACTAAATAAATTCATAAAAACTTTCAATATGCGCCTAACCACATCCATCAAAGAATAATCACCAATATTGACTTCTCACAACCAACCTCTCCTGTGGTGAGCATCATCGAATGCCTCGTGATAACCAAAGGTAGATAAAGCATCATCTCTTTGCTTATGCTGTAACTGTTAGCGGTCCATCTCTAATTAGCAAAGGATCCTTAGCCTCGAATCGGTGATATAAGATCATGATGTGTGACTCGTGGTAACGGTTCAACTCACATCAATGTCACTTACCCAATTCCTTGCATATCAATCATCCGCCACGCTTTACCAAGCAAATGACAAATGTAACCCATGTATTCTTCCTTCACCTCCACTGCGGGCAATCTGCAAATGCATAAGAAAATTTTCTTGGGAACAAACCAAAACGACATGTAGAATAACCCGTATATTCTTTCTCCGTATGAGTGAAAATGCAAAAGTATCCCATACAAAAGAAGCCAGATGTTTTTACCTCAAAAGGTTCCAGCAATTTGTCATTACTTTATTGATCACTTTGGGAGGTCCCACCATGAATTCATACCTTCTTTCGCCTGCAAAATAACGAAAATCGCTTTGTTACAAAAAAAGATAGGTGAACACGTGTCAAGACTTCAGATTGCCTTACATATTTTCTATTAATATGGTAATGTGCAAGGTTCCGCAGGCCCACCGACAATAAACGTGTCGCTAGCTTCACCATCCTCAACCTTCATTGCCAAATTCCGCTAAGCTCACGATAGAGACGATCTCTTAAATTTCTACTTGTGACATATTTTCCCGAGTACAACCAATGACAATTTGATTTAGCAAGTATATATAAATTATTTTCGTGCAATAAATGCAAATGACAAGACCACCATGTAATAAGTAAATTACTGTAGAGAATATAAGGGAAAGATCCGGTGCATATTCAAGTTTTAATCACTTCTCTACCAATCCTTCCCAATCTTCATCAAATAGTATGCCTTTTAAGAGCACCACAAGTGGAAACAATTGATCGCTTAAAAGTGGATTTGAGACCATAGACCTCATATGACACTAAATCAGAAAACAAATCATACCTCACGACCCACAAAGTGGTGAAGTGTTGATTGAGAAAGCCATTTTAATCAGAGGCTCTTCAATCTTTATGGATGGCAATGGCTTGCCGCACTTCGCCTCACGATGGTCTCTCCAACTGAGTAAAATATCCATTGGTTAGGTCGTAAAAGTTGGCAAGAAAATCATGCGGAATGGGGAATAAATGGCTAAGTAGTTTAAACCTCGAACATCATCAATTCCACAGACAAAGACAAATATCGCCACTTTCCACGGTATCCGCCGGGACTCTATTGAATTTCTCATACACAAATAATTCACTTATTTTTGCAAATCACAGCATCATCCAAGTGCATATCTCAAATTGTTAGGATTTAGACCTCAGGATCAATGCGATAATGATTGCAATAATCAAGATGTAAACGAAAGCATAAATCAAACAAGAAACAATAACACAGATTTAACGTGGTTTCCGCAAATGCCGACTACTCCACGGGCGTAAAGAGGAGAATATATTATCACCGAGATTTTCGCATGCACTCAAGCTTCGCTTTCTACACCGCCAGAAATGTTCTAGGTTACAATAGATGTGTATTTATAGCAATAAAAACTAGACCTAGCCGCCATAAAGACATACCAGCAGTAATGACTAAAATACTCTCTGATGTGGACCCCACCCAAATGTTATCCACCGCATCTAAACTCACCTCAAAAACCGACTTTCTCGTAAAACTCTCTTGTAATCAACAAACACATATGTAAATCCACTAAAACTCGGCTTCACTAAAACTCGCCTCACCAAAACTCGCTTCACCTAAAACTCGCCTTCTAAAACTCGCTTCCAAAACTCACCTTTTCTCCAAAACTCACTTTTTCCCAAAACTCACCTTTTCTCCAAAACTCACTTTTCCCCAAACTCGATTTTCTCTAAAACTCAATTTTTCTCAAAACTCGCCTTATTTCACAAAACTCGCCTGCCTGATTAGTTCTACTAGTTTTAGATCAAGTCACAAAACTTAACAAATCTCCACCTTGACTTGAACTCTCATTCGACGTCACCAGATTGCATAATTCGGATGTACTTGTACCGTATGCATTCACAATGCCACGATGTACTTGTACCGCATTTCCATCTTCTTCAGACTTGATTGAGTTGAGAACAGATGTGATCAACTTGATCACCAGACAAGATGTGACTACCAGATTCAGATGTAATCACCTCAGTTGAGCACACTCAGCTGAGTTCTTCAGATTCAACTTCAGCCAAACAGATTGTAGATTCAGTTTCAGATTCCGAGTTGACCAGATGTGAACACAACTGACTCCAAGTTAGACTTCTCCAGATAAGACTTAACTCCAAATGAGAACTCCAGCTCAGACATGTTCACCAAATGCTTAGCTGACTTCACTCAGCCAAACATATCAGATTTGTCTTACTCAACTGACTTTACTCAGTTGAGGCTTCTAGACACAGATGCAGAACCAGCGCAGACATGTTCAACAGACTCAGCAGATGCCACTCCACTGACAGATGGACTCAGCTGACTCTTTATTCAGCTTACTTACCAGATTTGAACACTCTACTCTACAAAACTCGACTACTCACTTTGTACTAGATCACCGACTTACTCTCACCAATCTCATATTTTGGTTCCACTCAGATACAACTCTTGATTCTTCAGTTCGATGCACAACTATGCCGATTACTCGTTGATCGTTTCACCGAGTTCTCAAAAACTCAACTCGAGTATGGACTCAAGCTCCACCGCGCCGCCAACACTCCAGATTCAAATTGCACTGATTTGCATCGAGCCTTTGGAATCATCCTTCTTGAAAGTCTTCTTTCTAGATTTCCATTCCTTTGCAATCGCTACTAGCAATTAAACCGTAAGCCTGATTGTCCGTCCCTCGTATAACCGAATTATGCCTCACTGATTATGGAGAGATGCTCTAACATCCTCCAATGACACTTTATCTCTCCCAACAAGAAAAGATCGCACAAAATTCTCATATGATGTCGGGCAAGGATACCAACAAAATTAGAGTCGCATCATCATCTTCGATCTTAACACCAATACTCCTTAAATCAAGCAAAGATTGAGTTCAAATTTTTCAAGGTGATCTCTCGAGAGGCATTCCTTCATGCATCTTTAAATCGAATGACGTTGCTTCATAAGCAACTTGTTGGTCAACGACTTTGTCATATACAGCACTCTCAAGCTTCAAATACACCACCAATAATCCTTTCAAAGAACTTCAAGGATAACATCATCGTACAAACACAACAAAATCGCTGAATGTGCCTTCTCCTCCAGATTGGCCATCTCAAATGCTTACTTTCCACCGCTTTGACAATGCAGCCCAAAGCCCCGCTTTCTTCAACAGAGCACGATCTTGATTTGCCACATATTGAAATTGTTCCTTCCTCGTGAATTTATCAATCTCTACATTTAACCTGCATATCTTGATCTTGCCAAAGAATGTAACTTTATCACAGAATCCGAGCACCGCGAAGGTCTTGGTGAAGATAAAATTTTGTTCAAACAGATGATTCCTAAATAAACCTCGTAATCCCTCGATGATAACCTTTGTCTATGATACCACTTGTTAGATTTAGACCCTCAGTGATCAATGCGGATAACATTGTAATAATCAAGATGTAAACGAAAGCATAAATCAAACAAGAAACAATAACACAGATTTAACGTGGTTTCCGCAAATGCCGACTACTCCACGGGCGTAAAGAGGAGAATATATTATCACCGAGAGATTTTCAAGCATGCTGCTTCGCTTTCACAACACGCAAAATGTTCTAGGTTACAATAGATGTGTATTTATAGCCATAAAAACTAGACCTAGCCGCCATAAAGACATACTAGCGTAATGACTAAAATATTCTCTATGTGTGGACCCCACCCAAATTGTTATCCACAAGACGAAACTCACCCAAAAACTGACTTTCTCGTAAAACTCTCTTGTAATCAACAAACACATATGTAGAACTCAAAGAAAACTCGGCCTCACTAAAACTCGCCCACCAAAACTAAGTTTCCACCTAAAACTCGCTTAAAACTCGGCTTCCAAAACTCACTTTTCCCAAAACTCACCTTTTCTCCAAAAACTCACCTTTTCCCAAACTCAACTTTTCTCAAAACTCACTTTATTTCACAAAACTCGCCTGGCCAGATTAGTTCTACTAGTTTTAGAGATCAAGTCACAAAACTTAACAGTAAATCAAAGCAGTAAAGTCAAAGCTATAACCATTTAACATTTAAAATTTTGCTTTATTCTAAAAAAGTGAAGACATTGCTAAAGATTTGAATTAAACATGATTTCTTTTGATTGTTTAAGGTCTCAAAATGTTTCATAAAAGGATTTCAACATATTGACATGTCCCATGGCGATTGGTCCAATGGCATAGAATAAATAAAATCTCTCAGACTTCTACCGTAAAACCCTAAAGGGGCAAATCATAAAACAATTCTTGAAACATAAAAAGAGAATTTGTTCAAGTCAACTTCTGCGTAAAATGATATCATACATTAAACAATGAAACACGCAAGTTAATGAATGACAACATGTAATTATTGTTGGCACACCAAAACCCATACTTAACATGTAAACGCTTACTCTGTGGAATGAAAAATGTCATAAAATATTCATCTGTGAGAATGAAAAGTATAAATAAAACATACCCCGACATCCATTCCTCTAGTCAAAGTCCTCAAGCAAACGACCAATGGCAATACGCCCTTTATGCTCTTCATACTCGATATTTGTAGCCTAATTTTTAAAACAGAAAGCAAAAGTTAAAGTAATAAACTTTTAAAGTGAATTAAACTTTGAAATTCCTTCTTCACACCTTAATCGTAATGCTATGCACAAATTCATGAGCAGCATCTTTGCAACTTTAATCTCAATAGAAGTTTTTTGGATAGTTTTAGATCATTTATAGGGCAAAATCACATTGATCACTCACTTTGAGGTAAACCGTCAAGAGATGGAAAACCTCACCATTTTACGGTATTTTGACCTTTTTCGAGGCCTATCTTTCTTTAGTGGAATTATGCTTGGCATGTTATTTGGCTTGTGAAATGCAGGGAATAGGTGACTCAGAAACAGACGATGAGGCACGAGGCTTAGAGTGGCATAACCAAGCCCGGAATGGAAATGGATCAAATATAGTTGGTGTTTTCGCTTTACATTCACTTTATCGGCAATTTGAGCAATGTTTGAGGCATTTTCTGACTTGTGGTCTTCATGAAAGTTGTATATATTTGGATGATCTTTCCAACGATTTTTGAATCACTCAAATCGAGCTCTACACACAAAGATATTGCCATATTACTGAAGGTATATCAGTCCAGACTTTTGGCGCGCGCCGAGGACTTTGCGCGCCAAAGAAGAACAGAGACCACAGGAAGTCACAGATAACCTTTCTCCTTCGCCGAGGACTTTGGAGAACGCCAAAAACTGCTTTTCCTGCATATTTTTTGGAACCTATAATTGATGAAATTGGGAATGGGTAGTGCTTGATTGTTGTTATATCGACGAATTCGTGTCTTAAAACTTGTTCTTAATGCTTGAATTGACTTGATCACTTGATTCATGAGCTCACACACCACTTTTATAAATGTATGTTGCGAAGGGGTGTGGGAAAAGGGATTTTAAGATCATTGCTTATAATTGACTGAGTTGTTTAGATTCGATTAGGTAACGAGGTTTTTTCGGTTGTTAAATCGAGCAACTCTAGTGCGTTAATCTTGTTTTGGTCAGTTAAATCCTTAAAGGCGGATCGCTGAACCAGTGCAAAGGGTGTTTGATTGTTGCATGGCGCCTTACACTAGCTTAAGAGTTTGCACCCGTGAACGAGTCGATATGATCATTAGGTTGGTTGGTTAGTTAAGCTCATTCCCAAGATAGTCGATTGTAGGGGTGAAAGTATTCAATTGATCATGGTTTGATATGTTTCTCTATTTATATCTCATTATCTTTAGTTTAATCATCATAGTAGTATAATTGAAACACTAACAACTTATTATTGATCTAAACTAAGTTTGATAACGGCTTTGGTACTCGATTGATTCCTCGAGGATACGACATTGCTCTCCATGTAGTGCTTCCGACCCGTATCACGGTTAAGATTGGTCGTTACTATTTTGGCCATCAACCACACACTAGAGTTCATACAACTAACTTTAACTCACTTGATCGTAATCTTTAAAGTGGAAAATAAAAGAGCCTCAACTTGTACACACGGGTAGAACTCTCAATATATTGCATAGTGACAATTCACACACCCTCATAACCAACACACAACCAAGCATTTCCATAAGTTTGCATATCAATCAAATCTCCACCATTATAAATTCAAAATTCAGTGCACAAATCATGCAGGTCTTTATAAAGGTTGTAACGGGCTAGGGATCAAGACAAGGTAGGGAAAAAGAAAATATAGAGGCTAAATTGTCAAGGAGAATGCATGAATGTAAACATCATAAACATGTAGCCACTTCAAGAATGATTCCAATTGAAACACACTATATGGCTCCAACTTCCATCACAACATCTTAAGAATAGAGAAGTGCAAACAAAATGTCCAAGAAGCTTGCAAAATTGCTAGCGTAAATAAATTTCTTCAATATATAAAACACTCCTTCAATGTAAGCTCCTCCTACCCCCACCTTTTTTTTTTCCTTTTTCAACAAATGACTTTTTTTTTTTATCAATTTGTTTTACTCAAGATCTTGCAATACACTTTGTAATATAACTTCGAGCCATACTTCTCAGATACACAATTCTTGATACTTCTCCAAAATTTCATGCATTTATTCATACAATGTCTTGACAATAGGGTCAACAAAAGAGGGAATATCGTAAGAAAAGGCTATGGGTTTAATTTCTGGAGTTTGTCAAAAGAAAGGGTCAAGCTAGACGGGATCACTAAGGGGTATTAAATATGGGAAGGACAACAAAAGTGGGTCTGGGGGTTAAATCATAGGTGCCTCAATCATTTAAGTGCAATCGAACCCGAAAAGGTGTGGTCTCGAAATGCATGTCAATGCAAATTTAGAATGACATTGAAAGTGTGGATACCACTCAAAGGAAAATGAGCGAGTGCGCCTATGGCTAGTGAAATCTAACTTTAAGTGGCTTTTCGTTAAGGCTCAATGATTTTACCACCAAAGTTCACAAACAGTGACCTAATGTGAGTAAGTGTATCAACAAAAGTGTGTGTTTGGATTGGTCGCTTACTGCTTGATTATTATTACTTCACACTAGATTTAAATGAAAAGGTTTGTAAGGTGTCATCAAAGGCATACTGGTGCTTATGAGGTCCTAAAATGTCCTAAATATGAAACTCTAAAAATGAAAATGCATGAAAAGCTCCCCACACTTAAATCATACATTGTCCCCAATGTATGCTAAAATTAAAGGAAGAATGCAACATATACGGAATGATATGAAACTAACATGGTATGCATGATATGCAAGAATTACTAATCTAATATGAAAGAAAATGAACTAAAATAAATGGGTTGAGAATACATTACAATTCGGACCATGGTACGGTGAAAATAAGCCTTGAAATTCATCATGCTTTCCATATAGTCAATGGCTTCCGGGTGGTGCGAGGGAAAGACACTTGAAAGCATTCTCGATTTGGTGTTGTCGTGGTGTGGATGGAGCAGATGAAGAGCGAAGGAGGGTAGCTAACATTTATTATCCAAGAAGGTATGAGAAAATACGTTGATCCCACTATTTCAAAAGTAAACTAGTAGCCTTTAAAAACATGTCGAATTCTCTCATTTCGGGAACGCTAGATCCTACCGTTTGCCGTGAGCTTTCCAAAGAAAGATTTCAAGATTTTCACAAATTCTCAACTGCATAGTGGTAGAATCCTACCATTCTGCTTTTGAGCTTTCCAGTTTTTTTTTTTAAATTCATTGACATCTTTATTCTTCAACTAGCTCAACAAATTTCCTCCTCAATTTAAATCATCATCAAACCATGTAAATGGACATTATCTTCTCAACATTCGATTCATAGCCAATTACCACACCTCCCGCAAGAAAAGAGCACCCACAAGCCGCTATACCATTCTCACAACATCAAAACTAAATAAAACAAGAAAAAAATATTATTTTTATTACATTGGGTTGCATCCCAACAAGCGCTTTCTTTAATGTCTTTGGCTGTACATACTTACAACGGCTATCCATTGTCAAATGGAAAAGTTTCTTTTTCATGATTCTTCGTTGCATACTCAAGAAGAGAGCCATCCATCTCATCTTCAGAAGAATCAAGAGCTGCCTTGGCTCTGTGTACTTTTTGAAGTATCTTCCCAAGAAAAGAAGAACGGGATTGGGGGCCTCCACCTCCGAGTTCATGATATAATGATCTAAAGGGGAAGACTACTTCCTTCTTGTTCACCGCATGTCCACGGTCATCTCAACAACACTAGGCACCAATGGCTCTTCAACTATGATTACCTCAAAGTGAATTTCTTCACCTTTTGTTGATCAACATCTTCAACAATCTCCAAAGTTGTCGGATCAATCATAGTGACAATCGCCTTCATCTTCATACCATATGTAGTGAGAGGATTTTTTTAACCTTTGTTCCTTTAGACGATCCACTTCAGCTTTTCAACTCACAATTTTCCCTTGCATATTCCGATCTCTTGCGCTTTGCTCTTCTCTCGAATCAGAAATCTCTTGCCCAATTTCTGTAGAAACTCTACATTAGTTTGTTGAAGCTTCATCATCTCTATTTGGATCATCTGCATTAGATTGGTAGTAAGAGATCGCATCATGGCTTTAAGAGATTCATTTGAATCGAATCGACTTTCAATTTCAATAGACGATCGAGAATTGACCAATCATCACACACGTGTGAGTCACCATAATAGTGGTTTGATTGGTTAGTCCACCCAAGATTGGAAATCTGTGGATTTGAATTGTAGCTCCAACCGATAACTCGCCACTAGTGGATAACGCCTCCCTCATATGAATTATTCACCCGGTATCCATACACATCACGCTTCGCCATGGTTGCGAGTTGTAACCCGGACGTGCATGTAGACAAGGAAAACACAAAACAACACAAAAGAACTATATACAAAATTTCAAAAGAATAAATCACTTAGAACTGCTCCTCGCAACGGGCCTAAAATTTGGTGGGTCGCCAAGCCACCAAAGATAAATCATCTACTACCTTTATAGCTAGTATAACGGAAGTATGGGCCGAACTCCACAGGAACGGTGGATCTATTTCTATTAAAATTTGTAAAATAACAATATATTGATTTTTAACTAAATCCAGAAATACAAGAAAAATAAAAGAAAGTAAAATCAAGAAAACCTCCACCTAATTAGTTATTTCCCTCAATTCATACAATCGCTCATCGATTCAAAGATGACTTACTAAATTATTAATAAATTGGTTATAATTGACTACAACAAAGGAATCAACCAACCTCTCCTAAGTTCGCAATTAGACAACCGCCACTAATTACACTCTAATTATGGCACACACCGCAACGACCGCCTCGGAGTGTAAATGGACATAATGTACTTTTAAAGATTGCAGAGACCCAATTACTGTATTAACCCAACCGCTTAATTTTTACCATAGCATTATCTATTTTCACAACAGGTGTAATCCTACTGGCTACGAACCGTAAACAATGTGTTGTTTACCAATCGTAATTAAATCTAATCTTTTATGGCAACCGCCTAAGATGGATTTTGGTGTTAGATCAAAATAACCGCTTAATCATCACGTCAACAATTAAACTAAAAATTCAACATATGTTCGTGAAATTAGAAAATAGACAAATACTAAGAATCAAACGAGGAGAAAACGATCGACCTCACAATCACAAAAATCGAGCGTTAGATAATCAATCAACTGAATAAAAATTAACTACACATAAAAATAAAATAATTGCAAAATTATACCTCCGGAATTCACAAAATAAAGAAGGAAACAAAGCTGTAGGCAACTTGTTTCAAGAATGCACAGCCTCCGTTCACATCGTCCTCTCTATTACATTCCTCAAACCTAATATACTCTAATTCCTATTGCTACTCACGTACTAAATATATAAAATAGTTGATAATTTAACTTGGGCCAAGCCCAAGTTTTATTACTACTAATAATAATATTACTTAATTAATTATTTAAATGGTCCTGCTTCATCCTTCTCGCTTTATAAAATTATGCATTGTCTCTCCCTATAACAAATACGTAATGTCTCCTAAGCATTTAAAAATATTCCGTATTGTGTCCTTATCCCTAAGGGTCCATTATTTAAAACGGTCCTTTTAATAGTAAAAACACAATGTGAATAAAAAACGAAATCATGGTTGGCTTTGGATGCATTTTCACTTTGTCTTTTTTTAGTTAACTAGATCCCGACTTTGCGTAAAACCTGAAATTCACGATTTTTAAAACTTTACTTTCCTCCGATCTCTCACAAACTTAAAAACTCTCCAATAAATCCCAAAATCTTCTAGCATCTTTCTGCCTTTAAAACTCGAAAATCATTCAAAATATATCGCGTGAATGTAGATCTCCCGACAAAAATGGGGATATAAAATAAACACGTAAACTCTCGTAAATACAGCCCTCATCAAGAGTCCACCCTAGAAAGTCAAAGAAAGGGCACACAATAGATGTAAAATTGATCGTTGTGAACTACACTTTAGTCTGGACATAAGACATTGGCTAAAATATGAGAGTATACAATAGCTTCAAAATACCATCATTTAGATATTATGAATGGGGCTGTGGTTGTGGGCTTCTACCCACATCTACTTTCTTCACTATACGAATACTCTCTCCTATTTGTACCTCATCCTCTTCATTTTGTTAAAAGAAATTAAAAAAACTAAAAAATAGATCTAAACTGTGTCTATTCCATACTCTTCCTTTCATATAATTTTTTTCTTGGTTTTTTATTTTATTGATTATCTGTTCAATTTAATGTCGGGCAACCCCTTCACCGCTTCCGCGCTAATTGACCCAGCTCCCGCTTAACACTCCCACTTTCCAACAAATATTCCACTATGGAATTTAGTCCATCTGACGATCAAGTCATAAAAAATGATTCAAGAATATATGGTGAAATCAAATATTGGCGTGAGACGATGGAAATCAAAGAGTTATATATATAGCATATATATATATATATATATATATATATATATATATATATATATATATGTTGTATATACACCGTGAGAATGGTGCCGAAGATCGAGCAGATGACCGTATGTTTATGCTACGTATGCATAATGACATTATTATCTATAGTAATGATAATTCCCATAAGGAGAGGTGTTTAGAATGAATATCCTGATCCAGTTTAGTGTGTTACTAAATATAGTAACTCCATCTTCAGCTAGATCTGGCCACATCAAAAACATCTAAGTTACATTATTAAATATCCTTTGCTATCATCAGTATCTGAAATATTCAGCATGTTACAATAGCCTAAAGTTCATGTTACAAAAATGATTTGGGCATGCTTTGAAATTACTGCAGCCAAGCAAAACCGTAGAAAAAGTGTGTACGTTCAGGCAACCTGCTTTGGTCGCTTAATTAGGCAATGGCCTCTTTTGCTGCAGATTGTCGCAAGTGTATGTTTAGGATATTTCGTTAAATGCTCTACATTTTCAGACAGTACAATTG